>JAVFBZ010179979.1:0-15462 GCA_032466195.1 Katharina tunicata
ACGATGTTCACATCGTGTCGACATGGTGTCCACACCATGTCAACCCGATCATTAGGTTATTTATTTGGTGTACTGTACCTTGTGGAATCTTTAATGCAGTCTAGGCCCTGCATCACAGTTTCATGCACTCAATTTCTGTTTTTCCTTGTCTTTTCAGGTCCCTTTGTGAGTATGCTGGCTAACAAGTATGGGTGTCGCAGAATTACAATGATAGGAGCTGTAATCTCGTGTGTAGCCTTCATATTCAGTGTCTTCTCACCCAATATTGAGGTGCTCACCGTCACCTATGGTGTCATGGGGGGTAGGTAACTATTAGGCATACATATCTCTTACCTCTTCTATAAACGTGGTTGACTGGCCGTAGCTCCCTGTGTCGTGGTGCTGTCAGGCATCAGAAGCTGATTTGCTGTGGCATCCAGTTTTTCGTCTAATTGTTTTCTATTGTCTCTTGGTTGCCATTGGCTGGGACACCATTGAATGAGTGAAATAACCTTAAGCACGATAATAAACGTTTATCTCTCAGCTAAGGCACATTGGTTCAGGAAGCAGACTTGTTGCACCGTCTGGTTTTGCAGCCTGTGCATATGTCATGTGTCCTCATTGCTGGCAATGATATCCAGTAAATGGTTTCCTTGAGTTTGTCTATTCCTGTAATTATTCAGGATTGAGGTATTACACTAGTAACACCAGACCAGGTACTTTTTGTCACTAATGTAACTTCAAGCATGGCATAAAACTCTAAGCAACCATACCTTAAACTTTAACCTAGGAATTTCTGTAAGACGCCTTTCCTGGATACAGCTTTTTTTACCTTCTGCTGGGCTGCGCAGGCGCTCTATTTGTTGAGCATTGCGCTGATGGTCGCCTTCAATATATCGGCTCCGTGGTTGAGCCTTGGACTAAGGAGCCCCCTTCACTGTACTCGGAATAGGTTTCATCCTCCCTGTGGACCTTAGGTATAAAAGGGAAGTTTTCCGGTGGCTGCGGAGTTCGCTGGGTGGTTTTTACGAGGTTTCCTCCCGGTTTTCCACCATACACCGTCAACACAAATTAATAATTAATAGAAGTCGTCATATAGGTGAAATAATCTTGAGTACGTTTTAAACACCAATCAAACAAACAAATCAATATATAGGTTATAGGTTTGAGTCCCTTTGTTGTCAGACCGTAGGTATACATGTATAAGGGAAGTTTTCGTGGACGGGGGTGGGATTTAAAGCGTTTCTTCCAGATTCCCGCCCTCTGTCGTTGAAGAAAGTTTGAAACTTACATGTATATTCATGATGTCATTCTTAGCACTGGAGGAACATTATCTTTCCAATAGAGCTGACACAAGTGACTTCACATTTTTTGGTTGTTATTGTCACTTTGTAATGTTGGAATACACCCCTGTCATATAGGTGAAATACCTTTTTAGCACAGCGTTAAACACCAATCAACCAATTTTCCTGATTCCCCACTCAGCAATGCAGTCATCAATCATTTAAGTGAAATACAATGTTAAACACCAATCAAATAAACAAATACAGTACGCACAAGAGCTAACTTCCCACATCTGATGCGGATTGCCTGCACACAAGTCGCAGGCGATGTGCTGACGAGACGCATCTTGGTCCATCATAAGACGCACACGACCCTCCTCTGATTGTGGCCTTGCATAAAATCATTTTATTCTTTGCTTTTTGGCAATTATTTTACTGATCACAGCGAGGGCTATCGGTTTCGCCATTATGTCTTGGCAGCTATCGGTGTAAATGATAACCTGAACCATGCGAAGCTCTGGTCAGATTTTTAGAATGTGAGAAAGTTATTTCAGTAACAATTAGTCACAAGTTATATGTAATAATAAAAGTTGTAATATTGTTCCCATATTAGTAACAAACAAACAAACAGCTGTACATGTAAAATCCATGTGCCATGTTTACAGCTGTAGTTATGTCATTGGTGATCGCCGGAGCCCGGCGTCATCCGTGTCGTCTGCTTTGGTTTTCACACTAAATCAGAACTAATTAAATCAGGTTAGTTTTTCTTCAAATAAATAAAATGGCGTAAAAAAAGGACATCTCCTGAGGTTCGCCCGATGATTGTTGGCTTACAATGTGTGAACGATGTGCCTCTTAGACACAGATTTGTTTTAGAAGAGACACGACTTGAGGGAAGTTAGCTTTTTTGTGTACTGTATATCAACTTCTCAGTTTCTTGTTTTGGGAATGGAAGTCATGCAAGTCAATTAGTGTGTAGTCCTCACAAATATATTGTTTAAAAGACAACATATTTATTCTAAAATAAGTCATTCGTGTTACATATATTTATTGTGGTCATTTGTGCATACTTGTATATTTGAGAGTTTTTTATGTGTATTTGCAGGCGTAGGCTTTGGTCTGATATATCTGCCTGCCATTGTGATTGTTGGTTACTGGTTTGAGAAGAGACGAGCCTTTGCTACTGGCATAACAGTTTGTGGGTCAGGGATAGGATCATTTGTCTTCCCTCCTCTTAGTGTCTACCTTCTGGAGGAGTATGATTGGAGAGGTGCCACAGCAATAATGGCAGGGATTGTTCTAAATTGTGCTGTTCTCGGGGCACTCTTCAGACCCCTGGAACCCCCGAAAGCAAGGCGGATGAAGCGAGGGATTGTTCACAGAGGCCTTATCATGAAGGCCCTGATCGAAGAAAAGAAACGACAGAGGACTATTTCTAATGGTTCCCTGGATAATTGCATTATAACAAAGGACAACCGAGTCATAAAAATTGATACTGTTAGCATCAGAAGTCAGACTGGACTTTTTCCTAAAATAAGGGGAAAGTTTGGCTCAAAAAATTTGAATAAAAGTAAAAACAGTCTAATCCTGCCAAGCCTCTGTATTGAGAATGGACAACTGACATGTACAAACTCTGGTGTAGTGTATCGTCCTGTGGGTCGGGGGAAACCACAGATGCTGACGGCCATTCCTCCTCACATGAGGCCAGTCATGAAGCCCCCTCTCCAGTGTAGTAGCTCTACCACTGTGGGAGAGGAGGCTGGCCAGAAAATCACCATGAACGGTGACTGCAATGTGCCCAAAGCCCAGAGTTATGACACTATTCCTTTGACTCAACAGTGGGAGAGTCTAACAGACGTTCCTCTCAATCAGTGTAAGAAAAGTTTGAGTTGCAATTCAGTTGAACATCTGGATAACCACCATGCAGTTTATTCTGGAAGTTTTGTGAATATCCCAGTGACAGCCTGTAACTCTGCTTACACGTCACGTCTTAAACTAGTGCGTTCAGAGCGCTCCTTGTATGGCAGTGAAAGTAACAAAAACCCTATGGCCAACGGTACAGCCCTGTTGAATGCCAGTAATATGAGTGATCCACAGTACAGCCTGCAGAGCCTGGAGTACATCCTAGAGGAGCCTTCCTGTTGGTACAGCGCATTTCAGGTCTTCAGGAAGATCTTTGATGTGTCCTTGTTGAAAAGTCCCATGTTTGCACTTCTCTGTGTTCTCAGTACCATGAGCATGTTGGGTAAGTTCACCTCCTCTGACATGTGCCATATTTGCTCCAGAACCGTGTAATGGTCAATCATTGTAATGTCTGCATCGTACAGGGCGATTCGGTCACAAAATTTGCACTTACTGTCTTCTTGCAATGCTTATTGTCCATTTTCTTTTAATCTTTCTGTAGTTTTTATCAAAATATTGTATTTGAAGTAACTCGGAGTGCTTAAACTTGCTCGGTGGCCATAATTTCAAAACAAAATTTGAGTTATTGAGGGAGATTTTCAAATATTGCCGCCATCCTGCTACTCTTGTTGACGAATAAAGTAACTATTTAAAAGTCTGAGGGTGGGCATTTATAATACATAGAATATCTCAGAGAATTCAACTCTTCCAAACAGAATTTGAAATCACTTAATTGGACATGTAAAAATCGGAAAGAGCAAAAAAACCTTAAAATTACACATTTTTTTCGGTACTGTTCTGTATCGTTATATATCAATTACATGTATATAGTAGACTAAAAGTGATATAGATCTGTACATGTAGAGCCATATGGGCATTTTTCTTAGGACATCCATTTAAGTTGGTGTCTGAAGGAAAAGCCAACGTAACAAGTTTAGGATCGGCAATTTTTCTGGATGATGAAGGGAGGGGAGGCTTCCCTATCGAAATGCTGCTCTGCATATTATAAGCCAGAAATCAGCAAGAGAGTGTGTCATTTGCCATTTACATGTATGTTGTGAACAGTATAAGTTTAAAATAAAAGCACTGATAACAAGTCTTGAAAGTTGGAATATGGCTTCACTAGAGCTGAAACGATTAGCAGTTTTTACTAACCGTTTAACCGTTTGGACTATCCGTCAGTTAACCGGTTAACCGTTGCGTGGTGTTGTTGTAACTTTCTAAGAACAATGTGAAGACTTCATGGTGACGTAATTCACACAGAAGTAACATTTATTGTAAAAGAAATAATGTTGCCACCCTTTTGTACCTAAATTGGCATACCATCAACATTTAAAGTGTTTATCAGCTCCCAATAAAATAACTGATTAAAAGAAATTAAATCGTCCTGAAAAACAATTAACATGGCAGAAAAAATAGAGCAAGGGAGGTCAATCTGGTGATAACCCTTTTTCAGCCAATCAGTGCGAGTCTATGTTGACAGCCGCCAAATTTATCACGATTTTCGCTCAACACATACAAATACAAAATAGGTTTGAAAATAGAGTTTATTTACTTATAATCCGTGACACCATGTCTTAAAGTAGTAAATATTTAATGTCAACAATTAACAGCTTTTGTATAGCAGTGCTAGGTCGAGCTTTATGCCTGAACTCTGTATAGCGGTTCTGCTATGATCCAAGGTCCACAGTTTCGGTTCGGTTAACTGGTTGGTGATTTTTGTAACCGGTTAACCGTTCCCTAAAAGCCTTTGCGGTTAATCGGTTAACCGTTACAGATCTAGGCTTCAACCCCTCTTAAAATAATGGATGGTAAATTGCCTTCCACCAAATTCAGCGCACAAGATGGCCATCATATTAAAGCATCATTACATTTTTTATAAGGTAAATCACACCTGTATTATATATGTTCATGTTGTTAGATGCTGCATTCCAACGAATTCTGGGCAACAGAACTATTTTTTTTACGGTGTTCACACAAATGTCTTGGTAACGCTAAAACTTCAACACAAATTTGATGGTCTGTTTCAAACTTAAAATGAAACTTCCTCCAGTTAAGATCATTTTCTTCGCAAATTTAAATTTGGAACATTGGAAAGTTCAGGGCTTCATAGACACAAAATTGTTTACTACCCTCCTTAGCTTATTCAGTTTTTTAAAAGCCATATTAATTTTTAGATGTTTTTGCGTAGTAATACATGGATCATTTTGGATTTTTTTTATGAGAAATTATGACGTTAGTCTTATTTATTCCAGGAAACTATTTTCTCTGAAATTTATCTAGTTTGGCTTTCTTCAGCAGATTTTTTAAAATAATATTGTCAAATATTGTATTAAATTCAGAATCTACTTTCTTTGTACTTGGCTATCTATCAAGCATGTTGTTAAATATGCCAGACCTCATTTTACTTCAGTAGAAAAATATCTAATTAAAGTAATTCGAAATTAAATTCCTTCTTGGACTTAGACAAGTAATAGTAACCTCTAAACGAAAAATAAAAATGGGGGAAAAAATAAAATAAACACTTTATCTTTCATTTATCAATTATCATATGCATGCGATAGGGAGCAATATGGTTGCACAAATATTTTGCGAACTGTCTATTAGCACAAATTTGGAGCTACATGTATGCCATTGTAATATCTTTTCTCAACATTGTGACATCTTTATCTGTCTGATCGAGTTCAGCAGGCTCAAACTGAAAGGCCATAATAGTGTTAATAATTTCTCGAGTACTTCTATTTATGTTTGACATAACAGAAATAAGCTGCAAATTTATTGGGCTAAAAAAAACAAGAGAAAGATTTTATTATTGTTTGTTTTCTGTTGTAGGATTTTTCATACCCCATTTGTACGTGAACCAGTATGCAGAGAAATACCTGCATGTGAATAAGAAGGATTCAGCCTTTCTCTTATCGATTATTGGTATCGCTAACACCGGAGGACGAGTGGTATCGGGCTGGGTTGCTGATAGACCCTGGGCCAATTCTCTGGTCATTAACAATGCGGCACTGATACTGGCTGGTATTCTCACAGCCTTGGTCCCATTCTGTAACACCTATAGACTACTGGCAGCCTACTGCGCATGCTTTGGTATTTGCATGGGTAAGATATTCAATATGTGTTACTAGTTGATACATGGATTACTTTTATGTATGGACTGTCTGCGTATTTACCAGCTAATAAGGTTGGGTAACATAAAATATATAATTATCTGCTTGTCTAAGTAGCCCTCAATTATTTTAACTTGTCGGAGAGTAGACTTGTTTTTAATTATCTTAACAAAACATGTCGTTTCCGAGCAAGCAGAAATATTGTATTAAATTTAGAATTTACTATATACCTAGGCTAGCTAATTTTACGAGTCCTTGTAGGGTATACTGTAGTGTATATCCTATTATGCCCGCAAGTTAAACATATTTAATTAGCGCCTGCAATGCGACTTGGTTGGAGTGTAATAGACTGTCTAGTCCCTTTCACTGTACTATATAGGTTGGAATCGCCCTGTTAGTCTTAGGTACATTCATATAAGGGAATTGTAACGGAGGATGCAAAGAATATGGGGGGTGTTTTACAAGCTTTCTTCCACCATACACCAACAACGCTAGTGAAATATCCATAATTACAACATAAAATAATATAAATGAATAAATACATTTTGTGCTTATCCGTTTTATGGATACACTGTATCCGTGCAATGCTTGTTATTATCTTAGTTAAAGTTTGTCTATAAAAAAACTTTAATAAATGATTAAACTGACTTGTTATTCCTTTGTTTTACAGCAAGTTTCGTTTCTCTGCGCTCAATTTTGTTAGTGGATTTGCTAGGATTGGAGAAGTTAACAAACTCATTTGGGTTGCTGATCTTGTTCCAAGGTGTGGCTACAATTGCAGGAACACCGCTTGCAGGTATTCACCCTATAAGACTGTCTTTTTTACTCTTTTTTGGGGGGCGCCATGCCCTAGGGTATTTCACTTATGAAAGCACTTTATTCCAAAAGTATAAAGGTGTTTTACTCTGTTGGAAAATTTATGTTTATTTCATAATTTGTATACAGCATACTACATGTAGGTGTACAGTGTTTCATTTTACTGAAGGTACAATAAATTTATAGTTATTTAAAGTTTGAGGACAAGGGTTTATAGTTGAAAAACATGATTGGCAACGGACATTCCCTGTTCTAAAAGAGAAATGTGAATATCCTGTTGTCTGGTTCGGTGGTGGTAAAATTTCACAAATTTTTCAAAGTTTCATAAAGCTGTGTGCTCTGTGACAACTGTATTCAATTTTCCAGACTGAATGTTGGAACAGCTTTCAAGTATTATAAATTATAATTATTTTGGGGTTGTAAAAAACGAGTAAACAACCAAATATTTTGACCTAGAGCCTAGAAGTTCTAATATTAAAATCTGTATGGTATTGTATATATCTGAATTTGTTTTTTTCCAGGTGTCTTTTTCGAAAAAACAGGGCACTTAAACTCGTCATTTTACATGGCTGGTACGTTAATAATGCTGTCTGGAGCCTTAGGAGCCCCTCTACGCTGGATTAAAAACTGGGAAGAAGGAAAGAAAGCACCATCATTACCCGATGATGCTTCGGTTCAACAGACCATTCAACTTGAGGCCATAGAGACCTCCATTTAAACAGACTTTAGTTGGTACAGGTGCCAGTACAATTGACTGTGTACATACAGCAAACGCACATTAACAATTTTTATGGTAGAAGATTATATATCCCAAAATTATATCGTATATAAGTATATAGTATTTTTAAATTGTTTGTCCTGTTTGATCAAGGATTTCGTCATCTGTGTGGATAAATATTGACTATTGAAATGTGACTCAGGAATACACGTCGTGGCCTGCCAATGATGATATCCAGCTAGTTGTTCCGATTGGACATAGTGAAGACTTGAAAGTGGACGCTGGTAGAGATAGATTACCTGTAAAAAGTACATGTCAGATTGTAGGAAAGCTTCTGGATTGCTGAATTCTTTCTGGATCTTTCCATCTTTGACCAAGAAGTAGAATTAGGAATACAATGGGTCAACTTGAAGTGAAATATCAAGGAATGAACATGGTCATTGGTGTCCTTCCAGGAAGATTTCCATCTCTTTTGAAATCAATATACAGAAAGCAGGACAGTTTTTCATGTGTTCCGCTTACTGGGAGGATACAGTTTCGTAAAATGTTTGCGTAAAAACCCCATTTAAGCAGATCATTGATGGCGTAAAAAATTAAACACTTTCAAGCAGATCATTGAAAGCATAAAATTCAAGCAAATAAAGAAAAGAAGCAGCTGTACTTCAGTCAGATAAGTAGAGCCACGAGCTAGCTATATTATATACAGATAAACGCAACATTTGAGACTTTTTATCCTATATATTTGATATAAATGATTCTGATTGAGGAGGATGGTCCATGGGTGAACAAGGTAGACTTGGATGGATGGTCACATGGCTTTTATGACTGACAGATTATTGGATTGATTCAAAATACCTGTACATTGACTTTCTTTGTTATGAATTCTTATGTACAAGTACATAAAAGAAAAAACGCAACAGAAAAAAAAAGCTCTTTACCAAGTATTTCCCTATGTTTTTTTAAACACGCTGTTCTAATCAATTGTGTAGTATGGGCATCGCTTCCAGTCAACTCATTTTTGTAATGACTTATATTACTACCTGAATGATTGGTGTAGACTTTATATTGTGTTGTTATCAATATAATTTAGGAAGCCTGTGCTTTATGTTGTTTGATTACATGATTGAGCATGTGTTTTGGATTCCTTTGTCTTATAATTGAGTTATAATTCTGTGAAGGCAACTAACTGACTTTATTTGTGATGCCAGCTACATGTATCTATTTTAAACATTTTGAACGTTATAAACTTTCTTCTTACACTTTTATCATATCTTTGAGGCATTTGACTCAAAATATCTAGAGATTGGTTATTATCTACACGTAGTGCACCATTGTCTCTGTGCTAATCATACTGCTCGCAGGAAGTAGAATAAAAAATGTTAAAAAATATATATAAGCACATATTTTAGATATAGTGATATTCAATTTTATTTATTCATCCTTTTTATTGTTTTCCAATGTATAAATCATGTCCTAAGCCATTTTCTTTCTACATGCATAAATGTACTTGAGCTTTGTCGTCATTCTGTGTTTAAACAGGGCCCAAAATGGGTAAGACTTAAAATAAATAATGATATAAAAATAAAAGCTTTTAGAAAACAATTTCCGTAAGAAAAAGACTTTAGATTTTAACTCTACATACTCCATCCCTTTTCTTGTCTGTGCAATGTTGTTTAAGCCGTCATCAAAGTGTTTCAAGTTTGTGATGTCATTAATTGTTAGTGCTCATTCAAATTCATGTTTTGTTTATTTTTGACCATCTTCACAGTGCTTTATCAGGCCCACCGTCGTGGACCTTTTCCTGTACGCCTTGTATGCTAGTCTAGAATCTTCTGTTCTTAATGTACAGTATACCTGTTTTGATATGATCAGTGGTTGTATCAAATTAATTCTTGATGTTTACAACCACTATGTTGATAGTGGTCCCCTTTTACATGCAATTTCCATGTATTTTATTTCGCCAAACAGGCGTATGTCAGTCTATACATCTGTCATCCAAGGATGCTACAGACTGCCAGTGTATTAAATTCTTACTAATTGTCTTTAACCACGCGTTTGTTTTTCGCTTTAAATTTAGGTTTTGTTGTTGTTGTTTCTCATTGTATTGGTTGTATCTCTGTTCGCAATGGTACTTCACTTATACGCCATATGTTCCACAGATCCGTTTATAGTCATATATAGTAAGAGAAACTCCGAAGAATAAAGCCGAAATAAAATATCTATACCAACATCACTTCCTGATTTGGAGTTTGTTATTCTATATTTCACTAATATGACGGATGGGTTTTATTGCATTGAAAAGCGACGGTAACTCAAATACTTGTGTTAGCTCTGTTTGAAGCATAATGTTCCTCCAGTGCTAAGTATGACGGAAGGCGTAAGCTGGAACTCTGTCTTTGTCCAGACGGCTGTTTGTAGGTCCAAGCACAAATTCATTATCTTCTGGAATCCTCCGGACGTATTTTTGAATAAGCTGTGTAGCAATATTTAAGTAGGCTGTGACTTATTTAAAAAGTGATCCTTGATTTTACCAGATTTCCTTATTGGCATACTTGTTTATTTAAAGTGATGGAAAGTTCAAGCAATTCACGCACACCATGTGAAAGACTTACTTTCTCTTTCCAACACATTTCCGCGAGTAATTACCACGCACGGCAGTACAGAATATACACGGTTGTTTGATCTGCAGCAAGTGCAAAACAGGCGCCATGTTTTAGAGCCTTTCGAAGCTCTAGCCAATCGGAGTGCGTATAGCTGCCAGGTGACGTCAAAAGGATAAAGGCTGACATATAAATACACAGATCATATATGCGAGAAAAAGGACTGGGCTTATTTTTTGTGTGATTTTGTCGGATTTAATCCTCTATTGCCTGTTATGTTTGAATCCTGTTATTGCTTTATATCAAATGAATGCCTTGGTGTATACAGAATTCCGCAAGTATACAGACATACCTGATACAGGTAGGGTATCAGGTTAACTCGTCCATACCCTTTTCCATACATCTAGGCAGTTGACACCTCTGCAGGACCCCTTTCCAGTTATGTTTTGATAATTTCATTTCATACACAACGGCTTCAGTTCACATATCAATGTGTTAATTTGCGTGTTTAATGTATTTAGGTTAACCAACATAAGTCGATTAAAACTGTGTTGTCAGACATCTAGTGTTTGGACTGATGCAATAATTGACATAAATCTGGTCAACTGGACAATCAATTTTATTATTATTGACACTGACGTTGCGGCTTTAGCAGAGTATAGATAGCTAGAAGACCAGATTTATGTCAATTATTGTAATGTATTGTTGAATTTTTATTTTAAGCGTGCTATAATGATATTAACAGTCAGTGTTTTCACCATGACAAATATATTCTTTTAAATGGCCACCATCTGAATCTAAATTTGTTACTGGCTGACTTCACAACGGCACAGACATTCGATTTCCCGGATTTTTTGTACAGCTCTGACTGGAGAGCCATATCCCGATGACGTCATGGAAAGGTCACTATGGCTGCGCTATCAACCTGAATAGTTGGTTGTACATAATATTTTTCCCCACCCTTACATCACATCCTACACAAGGCTGGTTTATTGCCACGGAAACCTTAATAGCAACTTTTTTTTATTTGTGAGCAGTTAAATCTTTAGTTGCCCATCTAACATACCAGAACCGACCTTCCAAGGTGAAGTTTTATAACTTAAAGAAAGTAAATTAAGCAGACACAAAGTGTTTATTGATTGATTGGGGTTTAACGCTGTACTTAAGTTTATATCACTTATATGACGGCGTGTTAACCAAATTGGTAAAGGAAACCACCCTTAACTATGGCAATACAGAAGACGCATTCATTTAAAGGACGAAAAACACTGCCACCTAGGCCTACCTGGCTTGAAAAAAAAAATATAAAGAGAAAAGAAATCGGTTTTATTGAAAAATAAACTGAATTTGTCCCTACCTTATTGTATTATATGTATATCTATGATATAATACAGGTAGTAACAAATTCAATTTTTTTAAATAAAACCGACTTTACCTTTTTTTTGTTTTTCAATTTTCTCGATTGTGTGTGTGTCGCAATCATAATAAACTCGCAAAATGGTAAATTTGTAATAACACATTTTATTTACTATCCAACATTTACATGCCAGGAAACCGTGGAGAAACAGGAATAAAAAGCAGGAAGTTAGGTCTGATTCTAGAAAGCAAATTATAAATGCTGTCAAACTGTCCATTGATATACCAAAAAGTAGTCTTTCATCTTGGATGTTATGGATTCAATTTTTATCTTTGTTCTATAGTAATTTTACCAGCAATTCTGAAATTGAAAGCATATCTTTGTAGACTAACTTTACTTTGAACATTTTTCATCTTTTAAATGTCGAGCTCAAGACGATTGTCGAGCGGAGACTATTGACTGACTTGAAACTTATGAAGTTTAAACTTAAAAGCGAATCTTCTCCTACGTCAGAACGTCACCTTTAATGTACGGAAAGACGCATTTTGATTTTCTCTATATTTCGACTATTATTAAGTCATAATCAGAAGAATAATGAGACATTATTCTTCTTACAATGACTTAATTAAAGTCGAAATATTAAGAAAGTCAAAATGCGTCTTTCCGGAGTTTCTTTATTGCTTCGCCTTTTCATTGTCGAGCTAAACCTTTTGCTCAAAGTTATTGAGGAAGGTTACTTCGTCTGTCAATTAAAGTAAATAACCCTACATACGGTGGGCCTATTTATTTACACTTCGCTGCCAATTTGTGTGACACAGGCACTCGCGCTGTGCTGGAAATTGTAGAATTTCATCCTAATCTAAAAATCTTCCACGCGTCTCGCTTAAATCTCCACTAAGTGTACCTAAAACGGATGTTAAGCTAGGTCACACAAGCGCTAGTATCCGTTTTACTCGACTTTGACATATGACGTATTAACAGTATCAAACTGTGTGACTTAGTTCAGTACAACTTGGCTCTGCAGGCTCTTGAAATCCTATACAAGATTCTGCACATGGTTGTTTACTATGGAAAATAAAAGCATTGGTACTGATTCGGTTCAAATGAAGTTCTGTACGTGGGTTGTGTCTTGCACTCAGATAACCTTAGTGTCTGTTTCAACGCTTACATTATGCTAGCCTATCCTGTTTGAGGGACTCGGGAATCCACGATAAAGAACTATGTGCAGCCAGGGAATGCATTTACTGTATGTTGTGTTAAATCATTGGTACACTTGGTAAAGGTCGTTTAGTTTGTTTTATTATAGCGGGTGCTTAATCATTTGTGTTATTGTATATTATTGTACGTGACTGTCTCATAAACTGATGGATGTGCTAAACCGCCTGCGTTTTGTTCAGTGCACCTTTGCTCATATTCGGCGTTTCCCATTATTATAGCATACGCCAACCGTTAAAGTAATGGTATCATTCATTCTAGTTTAGCATCGCGTATGTCCGGTACATTCCCTCCCCTCAGATTATCAAATACATCAATGGACTGTTTAATACAAAAGGGAATCACTTTAACACCTTGATTCTATGATTTCAACAGACAATTTGATAAAATATTGATAAATTAGCGAATAAAATGATATCATCACATGACTGACTGACTGATACCTTTAAAATAGCCCGAACAATGAAGGCCAATATAACAGAACTGCTCGCTCGATCCGAGAATTCAATGATCTGGCATTTTATATGAGAAACACTGCAGATAGGTGTTGGGCTACCATCGTATATGTATTTTTTCATTATTTGTCTTACGGTCAAGGGGGAACTACTTTTTAAGGCAAATTGGAGCATGGGCTGGTGACTGTGGTTTAGTTGTTCCTGCAGCCGCCATGATTTGAAGTAAACTGAATTCTGCGCAGCTCCACTGTTCATTGCTTTTATCTGCACTCTCCGCAGGTATGTTTGTATCAGTTTTGTAGTAGTTTAGTCCATTAAATGTTAAAGAACCACGATAACAACAGTTTATTTGAGGTCGCACTGTAGATAAAGTGCATTGACCGATGTTTTGTAGTTCACCATTCTCCGAACCGTTGATCAAGCTGTAATAACGTATATTTTGTGTCATGTTACTATGTAAGTTTTTCTAGTTGTAATGACAAGTTAGACTCTAAATAATATTTTCATAGCATATCGAAATAAACTGACACTCGATTTAGACTATTTAACAAATTTAGGACCTTAATATTTTCATAAAACGCTCGTAAACTATAAGTAGGGTAAAAGTTGTAATTCAGGGGAGATAATAAGTACTTTTCGGTAAGATTTTAGAAGTTGTCTCCCATTGACCGTAAATGAGCAGGAAGGTCATTAACATCATAGTTCACAGAAATAATACTTTAATTGTTTGGAAATGGTTTGAAAAAGGTGCTATCTACCATTAATTATTATTAAAGCTAAACATAATGATAAATTTGTGACATCCTTTCATAATTAAGTAGGTTTTAGAGAAATAGCAGTTCAATGATAACTTTGTAATTTCATTAAATAATCAATTAGTTTTTAATTAACAGCATAAATGCTATTTGAAGTAATAGTTAAGTTTAGTTTTTCTTAAAGCCAGACTTAGGTTCTTTTTAAGTAATTTTATCCTACATAATTAATTAAATCGTTCATGTCACAATATTTTCATACAAGTTCATTGTTCTTAAACTTTCTTATATTGTTCTAATTAATTTAACATAGTAGGCTAAACGTAAAACACATATTCCACTGATTAATGACATTTTCTCAGACTGCTATCATTTTTATGAAAGTTAGTTTAATACTTCAAAGTATGGTAATACAGATATATTGTAATAAATGGAAACCCTAGACATCAATGACCATTTTGAGAAAATTTTTAAAAAGATTAATATAAGGAGTGGACTGTGATTTACCATACTACCTGTAAATATCTCCTTCACTTGAAAATGTATGTAAGAACAGGGCTGTAAGAACATTAAATCATTCATTAAAACAAGCTGGCCGGCCACCCACTACACGATATTACTCTTTGGGAGACAAATCGGCCCCGGTACTGGTACATAACTGTTTGTTTATGTCTTGTATGGTATGATGTGACTGATATCATGTAAAGGTATTTCAAAAGAACTGCACTGTATGATATCATTTTATCATTTTATTATCCATCATTGACATCAGCAAATAAATGATATTAGTTACAAACGTAACAGTTCTTTTACATGACTAACATCCGAATGTGAATGTCACTAGGCCTACGTTTATATATGTGGCATCCAGTAAATTAAAAAGTAACTTTTTTTCGAAGAAATACGGTTTATCTCTCATTTTGTTGTTATCATGTCATTATTTTCTATGTTGAGCGGCCCCAGAACCTTGAGTTTCCCCCACCGCCCAATTGGTCAATTATAAAGAGGTCAATAATGTGTCAGAAGCTTCCGCAATTATTGTTTTTTTCCCTTATTTCCAGTCATTTGTTAGCAATCAGTGCAAGGTGTGAACACTTTGTTTGTTCATTATGATAAGATTGTTATAGTTATTAAATATTTCTTATTTGTCGTGCAATTTAATTTCTATGGTGAGAGACACCCACAGGCATTTGTTTCAATTAGAGTAATTAACATCTGATTAACGGTTGATTACAAGTTGTTCTTTACCTATAATGAAGAGAAGGTAGGAAA
>JAVFBZ010179990.1:0-15461 GCA_032466195.1 Katharina tunicata
TCTCTGAGAATTAATCTAGAACATGAGATAATTTATCGACTTTAATTAGTCGATATCCCTGTGCCAGTGTGATTACTGTTGTTAAATTCTGCGTGCTAGGTCTTTTTTGTCCCTTGTCCCTTTTCCTGATGACAATTCCGTTTTTTTCGAACCCAGTTTGAAATACACCACTATCAAATAGCTAACAATTTAAAAACAGAAATGCACCATATGTGTTTTTGAATCGAATGCACAGTTTTTAGTTTTTAGTATTTTGTCAACTGAATTGTACTAAAATTTATTTACAGTTACATCTAACAAAGGTTTTGTCTGTAGTTTTTGCCTATTTGTTAAGGTCTAGCGCGTATGCCACAGATACGACGGATTCACGAAACTTATGAAATACCAAAAATTGCGGTCTGATTATTCAGTCGGCACCTTAACATGAGTCATTCAAAAAAGTGACGTCGTCAGCTTGTAATAGCCAATGTAACGGATTATGTGGTAGTGGGATTTAGGAAGTTTGGGATATATTTTCACTTTTATTCGTGTTAGTGGGTAACTCACCGTTATCTTTAATGCGAAATTCATGGCTTTTATTACTGTAACTAAAAACTTTGATTACAACACACCTTTTATCCTTGTTTTTATTGCAGTCTTTGATCCTTTGATATCTCGCTTAAATTAGACATTTTTGACAGTATCCCCTGTTCCACCAACATACAATGGACCTGGGTAGCTATTCCTAACGTTGTCAGTAGGGCTCCCCTTTTGGCGTGTTTTTATTTAAAGATCCCCTGTGCTTTTTGGCTCACGTGTCTCTCCTTTACAGACGACGCAATGTTAAAGTACTTTGCCTGAATGTCTGTTGTTGAACTATCATCGGTTATGTTTTTTGTCATAGAAGATGCAACGCCGTGTCTATTTATGCAAAAACCTAAAGACTATTTACTCAACCAATCTGGTCTGTAATGTAACACGGAGTTTATTTCAAACTAGCAGTTAATTGAAACAGATTCCTTGCTTCTGTCACAATTGTGTAAGCGATACGTTTTTACTGTGCGACATCAAAGTACATTTCTGAAAAGATGACCAATTTGACTGGCAGGGCGTTTGGACGTGTAGACATATAGGTGGTGTTTAAGTGTCACTATTGGTAGTTATATGTTAATGCAACTGGTCCAGTTGGTTTTATACAAACACAGTGGATATGGCGATCTTGTGTATCCCCAAGAGAGCGAGTGTCAGGAGCTGTCAGCTATATTGGTAGACTGAAGTCAACACCTGTTATTTATGCTAGCCACTCTCCTGTAAAGTAGGGAAGAGAAAGTAGCTGTGATGCGCTAGCTGGTCGCAGTGTGAGAGTCCACTCGGAAATTAGAGACATATCGTTGATGCTTGTCACGTCTTCCTAACAACAAGGTTCAGTGCTCAATGGTAGACTTGGAAATAGTCTAGGGATACTCGAAACCACCACTGTACACATTTAACTGTCAGATACTAAACCACGTCAGTTTATGTTTGGTCAGTATTTTATGTCACGCACGGGTTCGTTGGTCAAATCCCTAGACTTTTGGAGAAGTGCTATAAAATCTACCCATAAAATTTCTAACAAATTTCAAATTCTATTCATAATGGATCACAAGGGAAATTTGGATGAACTACACTAATTCTAGTCAATTTGAGCGACTTGCCTAAGTTGAGTTATAGAACCAAGCGTGAATTTCTTAGTTATAACATCGTCGTTGGCCTGTTGGTACAGCATTAGCATTTTCACTGATGAAAAATACAAACTACGGTATTAGGCGCGTCCTCTCACCAATAGACTAAACAGCATATTTACTGTGTTTTTTTTTTATAAAACCTACGGAAGTACTTTTATTGTATTAATATAGGATTTTCATTTTTCTTATTTACTCAATTCCAACAGCCATTGGAAAATTGAAGAGGTTTCGACCCAAAAAGCGATGTCCAACATGACGTTTTGTAATATTGCTAACTAAAATTCCAACGCCTATTTTGTTTCCATTTTAAGCAGTTTAATTTATAAGATTGTATTTGTTGTAAAAATATGTATGCTAGCTAGAGACCCGAGTTCGAATCTCGGTGGAGACAAGCAATACACATTTTTCCCTACATTTATTTAAAATATATATAAGATAAGATATGTATTCTGGCCTTTGGTAAAGCGGTGCAGTATAAAACCAATAAAAGATACATAGGCCTACCTTCGTATATAATAAATAAACGTCGATCCACCACTAGTTATTTAAATGTTCAGCTAATTAGGGTAAAAAAGTACCCCACACATGCAAAAAATAGCAAACATATGTGTATACAGAACGACAATGTATTTCGTGGTCTTCCAGTTTTAACTTTTTTACAGCGTACTCGATCAGTAAATATAAAGTGCTTTGAATCGCAGACGACAAATTATCCCATTTAAGAATAACATACCCCAGATGTCGGGTTTTCCACAGACATAAAACGCACGACAATTTAAACAGCTTATGTTGATTATAATTTTGGGTTCTGCATGACTCATAGACGAGGAAACATAAAGCGCGAAAATCTCATTTTATTTGACGTATTTCGCTTGGATGACTGATATTCTCCAAATGAATGTCAAAGTAGATTCGTGGACAGAGCTTTTGGCGAGCGCATATTTTTCATCACCTTATGGTTTTATGATATATTTAGATAGCAAGTCCTGGCCGTGCAACTATGTCAACACATATAATTAGCCGAAAGCATGGCTCTGGCACATAATAGAGTTACTATTTCAACCAGTTAGGTACAATATAAGGAAATTAGTTGTAAAACTCAGGATATCGTGTCGGAAAATAAACTCGTTTCAGATATACACCATCCTGAAAACATACCTGCACTAATTTACCTATAAACAATTTATTCTTAAATGTTAACAAACCTTGTAATAAGTAATTTCTTCATGGAAACTCACGATTCCATAGTACCCTTTCTCAGCTAAAACACTTATAAGAGACAGTTATAGTATTAAGCAACAAGGCAATCTATATGGAATGCAACTTCTGTTTTATTATTGTCCAACGTTTCGATGTTGATGCTAATATCACTTGACAGCTTAACGTTGCCAATTAATAAAGCAGAAGTTGTACTTTACATAATCTTGTCTTGCAACTCAGTATATTCATCTTCTACATGTCCTATCAAAGAATTTAATTAAAACGTTGACTTACCACGGAAACTTTTCCGGTATGACAGTAGACAGGAGAGTGGCTGTAAAAGCTTTTGTCAGTGAAGCCAGACAAAATATAGAGTCCGTGGACGTATTGGTATTCCTCAGGATATCCGCTTTTCCATACGCCTTTGTAAAAGTAAGATCTTCTTTGACAATAGACACAATCAGTCCTGGAGTTTCTCGACATGACATTATATTCTCAACAAATTCGTCAATATTTTGCAACTGATTTTCGGTAAGCAAAGTTTCTCCTCGTGCTGTTGACGCAGATGTCAAGAAAACAACAAGCACAACCCCAAGTGAGGGAATGCTGTGTTTCAGACGACAAAATGGTAAAGTTGTAAGATATTCCATCGCGGAGATATTTGATGTTGATAGCAATGTTCTTCAAACTGGTCTACTATACTAGACTACCACTTGACGTTATGTGAATGATAGTCGTGCGGTTTGGAGTACTACTAATCTGGGATGCAGGATAACGTTACAGGGGATTTTAGAGGAACTACGCCTCGGGCAGCCAGCACCGCACGACAAACGCTAATATATCTCAGTAAAAGCTTGCGATTCTAACCATCTATTTCAGTATCAGCAGAGCTTTTTACATGATTTGCTTATTTTTTCCCCCTTTTACACACGCCAAAAGTCTAACATTCTTATTATTGGAAGACCATTAGCCCAATTGTTGGAGTTACTTAATTATTTTGTTATATTAGGTTACTGCACATCAAATATCCCTGAAGGCATGTGCTTGACAGTACATTAACTTGGCCGTGTGTTAGCAGTCAGTGAGTGATCAACTTTACCTTGGTCTACACTCATAGTTGTTAGCTACATAGACCAACATGTTTCACACCTATTGTTAGAGTAACGCGAAACGAGAATGATGACAGGGGATCACTAAGGTGTTACTCATGAGCCATTCAATGGAGCATTGTCCCGTGATCCAATTTCATCTACAATAGAGGTACCTATATTGCGGCACTATTCAACAACAATCAACATGCATGTATTGCCAGTAATATAAACGTCTATCTAACGTAGGTAAAATTAATAATTTAGTATGTTGGATGTGTTACTGTAAATGAGATGCTGTGTAGGAGGTTGTAAATGCCTACACATATTTTGTTATCTTACTCCAGTTGATAATTTTTAGAATCTGTTAAAAAGAAAATGAAAATATGTTACTACGCAACATGATTTTATTTATGATACAAATCGCTATAATAAACCATATTTCACATAAATTGAAGAATTCCCTATATACAATGGGCTAGTTATATAGACGTAAATTAATGACATAACGTAAATCATCCGCTATTGACCTTCAAGAAAGAATTAATTGGCATCGGTTATCTTACTCAATTTAAAATTCGATTTGATTTATGGTTTAAATCATTTAATTGTTAATACAATTTTTTTTCATGTGACTCAAACAGATCTATAGATGTGAAAAGATTACATCAGCACCCCAGTAAACCCTTTAATGGACAAGTCAGACTTTGATAATTACTGTATTAATGAACATCCCATCCTATAGATAGCTTTGCTCAACGATATAATTTAATCCATAATTCATCTGGAAAATTACGTGGCCAGATCCAACCAACCCACATTAAATCTAAACAATTTGCGGTTGATTCACCAGAGATCCGACATAGCGCTCTTTTTATTTCGATTTTTACGAATATATACATTCTACAAACTCTTCAACCAGTTAAGTTTTGTACTCCAGAACTTTAGCTCATCTGTAAGTATTTAAGCCACTATGTCTGATTAATAATCCTACAAATTTAGATGGATTTAATATATCAAAATTTACAAACTGCTAAAATCTTTTAATAATAATTGTCCTGCATGTATCCATTGATTACGGACAAGTTACAGTATTTCCTTATTAACCGTTTAGACATGCTTTATGGGACCCATCCTTAAAAGTCATGTATAGGAGCCAAGTTTTTCAATATTTCTGATCAAGAGAGATATCCCGGAATGAAAGGAGTTATGCTTAACTTGTGCTTAAAATCACGATTTCGCTTTCCATCCCAGATCTGAAAGACAAGTGTGGAAATTTAACGCGGAACATCCACAAAAATATAATATTTTTTGTATGTTTCTCTTAAATGAGTTAACGCTTGTGATTCTAGAAAATTCCCACATTGACTACCTCCTTTCTTCAACTTTTAAAACATGTGCCTAATGTGGCAATGTCTAAATGTTGAGTGCTATATCTTCTAGAACGTAATTGCAAATCTAACAAAGCAAGTGTCTAACGTTTATATGAGATTGTACATGATATAATCATTTGAGGAAAGATCAATAGCTTTCCAATTTTACCCTTACACTTTAGCCAGGTTTTGTTAGAGTATCTTAAATAAAATTGAAATTTTACCAATTTACATTTTGACAGTCGGAAAACCACTCACAGAAAAAACAGCGGCAATTACCAGAAGAAAATATTTGGTAAAAATTCAAGGTCTGGGAAAAGCGGCCTCCCCCGCGTCTCATCCGGGTCCCATCACCCGTCAAGGATTTCACACCTGTAATCAGCCGAATCCAAGAATACATGTTGGTATGCTGACGGTATGTGTGCGATGTCAGCCATTTAACATTCCTACCGCCTCAAAATGACAGTTTCCAATATGGCCAATTTGAGTCTTTTTGCATCTGACATACCGATTGTAAACACGTGTTGAGCTGTATAATTAATTATAGTAGCCTCCTATATTCGTATCGACCACAGACGTTCACATCTTTCAAACACGCATACTAGTAGTCTCTCAGTGTAACTTGTCAGGTCAAATACAGCCATTCTGTAAATTAGTTTATTAACACAGTGTACCAGTTTTGTTTTCTTACATCGAGTTGAAGAAAATCATTCTGTGTAGTTTTAAACACACGGGTCATGTGTTAATTGTGTTTGTCCATAGGTTTATTGGGGTGACGCTCATATACAAATATAAACAAATTGGGGTCACAATTTTAACTTGGATATCAAAGGTACATAACATAATCCCATATCTGTCAACAGGGACAAGCCTATGTTTTGAGATTGATGTTTTCCCCATGATGGATAGATGTTTATCTTACAAACATAAAACCTGATACGCGACTTCCAGAAGTTCACAACCTCAACTTTCTTATCAATGGTTGGCCAAACGCTTCCAGAGAGAGCCTATTACAGGAAGACCACAGCGAACTCCAAAACTACTAAAACCGACGATAATTTACTTACATCTTTAGCTCCAATTCATTTTAAATAGATTTTCTAATTCCACATTTTAGTTTGATTGATCTACTGGGTCTTCTAAAAAAACTAACAACTATAAAAGGGGGTTACACAATTAAGAATAAGCTATATTTCCTGGATAATCATCTCTTTTTTCGTGATATAGAATGATCTTTGATAATAAGTTGATCTTGTTCATGACGGAGATAAACTTTCTGGATAATAATCGCTTTATACGATGGAGGATAAACTCCCCTTTTCTTATAACAATTTCTTCTTTGTGGCTTTGGATAATAAACCCTTATTTCTAGACACCGTGAATTATTTCTTCCGTTTGGTGATGGACAATTAAGTCTTAATTCTGCATAACTGATTCTTCTTTTTGGTGACAGAAAACTGTGTTTAATGCCCAATATACAGCCCTGAACTAGGATAAATCTTAATATCACTTCTCCATCTTATGTCTTAAGGATTTTTGCAAATGTTTATTTATCTTCCCAGTTGTATGTTTAGTTAGTATCTAACCTCTCCTCGTTTTGGGTTCAGCCTATTTTTACAGTCGTCCAAGGCACCAAACTAGGACATCTCTAATTTACAAGATTAAATCTACCTAGATGCGAGATGTTAGGCTGTCGTACAACGTTGGGCCGAAATCAAGCAGAATGTTGTAAATTTGCGAAATAACCCAATGTCACGACAAATTTGACAGCCCTGGATGAGAAATGATACAACGAAACTGTATAACTACCCTAACAGTCAAACATATATCACGCCACTGCGTCTGGATTGATAGTTTTACACGCTTTGGGATTTCAGAGAGTGGAATCTACGTAAAGAAGAGTTATTTAAAATATGGAAAATAGATAATTATAAATTTAATTTATAAACATACTTTAAAACGATGGCTTGCTCACATGTTATTAGTCCGAAAGTTTCGTCAACGCCTGTTTTCTGGTGTACCATTATTTGGCTTGTTATATGAGTGGAGAAAACGACTTGTAATCTTTTCCAAGTAGGCTACAATCTTTGGGCATATAGATTTTGAACTAACGCAATTGAGCTAATTTGTATAAAACGGTCCATAGATTCACTTTACGGTTACAGGCCTTGTATGTAATTAAAGGGCATTGTTAACATAGCTGTTAACACCATAGCGAGGCCGCTGGCCCTTGACCTGATCAATCGACCAATGACGCCAGTGCTGTGCATATATGATTACAGCTCTGTATAATGACGTTTACGAAAACTCACATACGTCCACGACATGAGCGTTCAGATTATGAGCTCTCCAATGCATGATGCTAGGCCTTCACAACACCTCGTTTGAACAGCCCGATAAACTCGACGTATTCTGTCTGGTGAAATTTCCCGCTTTTTTCCCCTGCAACGCATAGGTCAGTCCATATAAGCCTCTGTGGCGTACGTTGACGTATAAGTCAATATAGTTCTTCCCGTAGATGTTGTAACGGGTGCAGATCTGGGGACCCTGAGGACCATAACAAAACATTCA
Organism: Katharina tunicata; assembly: GCA_032466195.1. Classification (NCBI taxonomy): domain Eukaryota; kingdom Metazoa; phylum Mollusca; class Polyplacophora; order Chitonida; family Mopaliidae; genus Katharina; species Katharina tunicata. The sequence goes on from JAVFBZ010179990.1 coordinate 7,936, forward strand.
CATCTGCGTTTTGAAAGCTACCGGTGATGTGTTCTGTGCGTGGCCTGGTTGATGTTACCAGGAATAGCAGCTCCTCTCACAGACGCTGAATGATTAATTGATGCCTCGCCATTTGCAAACTAAGTCAAGGGTTTTGATTCTCAGTCGCAGTCACCATAAGATGGCGTAAATCAAAGAGACATCGAGAGACATCAGGCCTTGTAGTTGTATACCTGTAGTAGTATAGTAATAGTGGTTGGGGTGGAGGATGTGTAACTGGTGGCAGCAGCAGCAGGAGTAGTAGTGGTACAAGTAGAAGTATTTGTAACAGCAGTTATAGTAGTAGTACATGTAGTAGTGGTATAAGTAGAAGTATTTGTAACAGCAGTTATAGTAGTAGTACATGTAGTAGTGGTATAAGTAGTAGTATTTGTAACAGCAGTTATAGTAGTAGTACATGTAGTAGTGGTATAAGTAGAAGTATTTGTAACAGCAGTTATAGTAGTAGTACATGTAGTAGTGGTATAAGTAGAAGTATTTGTAACAGCAGTTAAAGCAGTAGTACATGTAGTTGTGGAATAAATAGTAGTATTTGTAACAGCAGTTATAATAGTAGTATTAGTAACGACATTTATGATCACAATGTTTTATTAACGAGCCAAGTTTAGAAGCGTCGCAGTTAGGCCTTCTTTTCACGTAACAAGTTTAGGATGTCTGGCTTACGAATCATTTGAACATGGTGTAGTAGATATACGTCATTTCCTTAATGTAAATGGTCTATGACTTTTTTTTTCATACGCTCCCTTTTGGGAGGAATAAGTAAATGGCTGAAGCAGTGACACTAATAGGTTGGCTTCGAAAAAGCATAGTATCTTACCTGGCGGTCAAGTCATGTGCACTTACATCTAGCAGACATACTAGTAATTTAATTACTGGATTACATTGATTGATTGATTGATTGGCAGCATGAATGTAAGCTCGTAACATACTTCCCTTAGTCAGAAAACTCTCTATGTTGTGATATTCTATATCAATAGGCTCTTAGTATCGTTCTCATCTGCTTTACTTCCGGTTACATCCTGGAAACTGTGCATCTGCTTTACTTCCGGTTACATTCTGGAAACTGTGGCGCTAAGTTTTGATTAGTAGTCTTTCAGAATGTTTTGTCTTTTGCTTTTTGTTCAGTTATAGGACGAGACGGGACAATTATCACCCTTTTTACTTCTCATGTGACGTCATATCTAATTTGTAAAAAAAAAGTAACATGTACCCGGAATCACATGACGTGACTTACAGGCCCTATTGATATAGAACATCGCATATGCATTATGCGTAATATGGAATACTTTTCGTCAAAGGAAAAGGTTTACTGCTAGCTGGCATTTTTTTTATTCTATTAATGTGTAAGCTTAACCCAGTTTGTGTGAATTTCAAGAAACGTTTATAATTGAATTGTCAACCTTCCATGACCAGTGTTTAACGCCGTAACTCAAAGGGGTGTACTTAGTGACAGCACTATCGGTGTTTGGCTAAGCTCCAGTTAGCTAAAGGGCGACATCCCTAATGAGAATGTCATGAGAATATGATGCATCCATGTGCAAGTAGAGTATCCCATGTATACCTATCTCTATTTCTCTCTCCTTCTCGCTCTGTGATCTCAGCCCCAGGCGGTATTTTCTGGTATCGTTGATCAATATGCTTTAGCCCTAGTGTTATTCCATGATATATGGTGTAGACAATCATCCACATTAGAAGTTGGAGAGTCCATACAAATAGTTACTCCAAAAAATAATGTTACAGCTTTTTCCAGTTGTGTATAGATAAATGTGTGAAACTGGACTTTTTTGGATCCTCCTGAACTCTCCAACAGCTATTTAAATCCCAATTTAATAAACTAGTAGTTAATCCTCGCACCAAAAACGTTTTTTGGTGTAACAAGTTTAAAGCATTACACATGTTGTTACGGCTCAGTAGCGATATTCAAATGAAGAAAGTTTGACCTGCAAGTCGGTAAATAGTCATCTCAGGTAGCACGGGCATGATACATGGCGTTCGTAAACATCTAATTATGACGAAATACAAGGACGAATCATAAAAACCTTGTCTAACACATTTCAAAAGTACAGTATTAAACATAAATGGCGTATCTTGAAACAGAGTTAAATTTTACAATTGCGTTGGCTCATTCTCATGGATTTCTCTCGTTTCTGGTCGTTTTCCCTTTGTCACATGTTTAAAATCTATGCTTCATGTTTCATGTTTTGGAATCTCAGCCAAAACATACATAAAGGTGACGCTTTAGGTGCGATGGACGGCTCGGGGATAAAATTATCAACACTTCAGCATACGGTGGATTAAAGGTTTAAGAACGTCGTAGAGGTTATTGTTGCCTCTGTAGTCAATCTAAAAATGATGACAGAGGTGTTTGTCAAGCAACTATAACCGATACGGATATTTTAAGCGCCATTCTAAAACAACAAATTATCGTAATTTCTCTGTCGCAAGTGGCTGTTTCCAATCCCCGCTCTGTACAATCGGAAATGAGTGGATTGCCACGAACCAATCCAAAACCACTAGACGAGATTGACCGCTAGACGAACACTCTCCATTTTCTTAACTTTCGACAAAGGCACTAGAGCCTACATGCAGACGATGCTGTTAATAAAGCAAATCAAAACGGTTAGATGAGGAAAGGCAATGATTGGGATAATTGGGTCGTCCAACAACGCTCATTATTATCCTCAGAATTTGGACCGTATCCGAAGCGACATTAGCAGATGTCTTCAGTGAAAATGATCTGTGTAAGTTTTAGTTGTCTATCGCAAAGGGAACTTAGTTCATAATGTTAGTTAGCAGACATTAATTACAGGGATAGTAATCTGTAACAAGTAAATGCTTTTATACCATAGGGTTACCAGTACAACTATTTCTTGTAATGTGTAGGTGGCAAAAAATGCTCTATAAATGAAACCATGTTTACTTTTCAGCTTAGTCGCACTAGCAAAGCTGTATCTTTTTTTTTTTCTTAAATTATATGGTCCTTTCTTGGGCTTCACTTTCAAAATTTCTGTTGGGCCTTCTTCATTAGCCAACTTCTGTATAAATATTTTATCATAATAATAGGAATTTTGGATCATATGTACCGATTCCTGGATTACAAAGATAATTTCAATTCAATTACAACTCAAACAAGTTAAAAGGCAAATGTAGGATGGATAGATTGTTCATATTTGGTATTTATAGTTATCAAACACGACGTTAAGCCTACTCAGTGTTCTTCTGTTGGTTATTTTTTTGGATTTTCCTTGAAAGTCAGTATAATATTCCAATGTAAATGACTCGATTTATTGACAATAACATAACTCATATAACATAAATTGATTAGAGAGAACAATGACAGCCATAGTTAACCATAACTTGACTGCAACGGAGTATAAAGCAAGTCACGGATAACCTTCAAACTAAAAGTTAATTCAGACAAGACACGTTTAACTTAAAAAGACGTTACATGAGTTAACGAAAAGGGTTAAGATACATGCATGGTTCTATGCATGTGTTTGTTGGACAAAAAATGACAATTGCGATGGCGTGTAATTACATTAGGCCTACACTATCCATAGACCCGGATTTCTGGTGCAAATGGTTCTTATAATGCGTGGGTGTCGACAACCGTTACTAAAATAAAACCGACATGTTTCATATTATACTAGTTTTTTAGATACATAAACATGTATGGATGTATTTAATACAAATTTTGATAAAATTTTGTTAGGGATTTTTCTTTATTCATTGACAGCATTATTCATTTTCAGTATTAAAATACAAAGGATGAGGCATCATGTAAATTGTGTGATTGATTGGTTTCTGACAGATAAGGCTATTTTTCTGTTTTACCAAACCTGGGCCTGCTGAAGGATTAATGACACAAAGTTGGTATATATGTTGACAATATAATCCAGTTGAAAAGATTTAGTTTTTTTATTTATTATTTCTGGCAGATACCACATTTTCCTCTGGGGTAAATATCGTCATCCAGATTATCTGACTCAAACTTAGCTGCATTGTGAACTCGGAAAGTGAGTCCCTCCTTGTTGGGCTTACTCGCAATTCCCTTACACAACAGAGGGGAGTATTACAGAAGGCGGATGCGGTCATTTGCGGTTACGTTTTTTCACTTTGCATATATGAGAAACAACACGACACTAGAAAAAACGAAACTTCCCGTAATTTTAGCGAAATTTGTCCACTGTCGTTTTTTCGTTTCCATATTTTTCGTGATGCTGTAAGATGCGCATGACATTTCGTTTTTTCGTTATTTCGTTTTATAGGTTAGCCTATTTGTCACTTTTTGGCAACACGTGCTATTCTAAATCTGAATGCTGCATGCCTTGTACTCGACGCGAAAAGAGGAGTTTCGTTAGAAAGCTGTGTAGTTATGCACAGTTTGGATCCTCATTGACTTATGTAATTACCTATTGTTAGCTATGCCTTTGTATTATTCTTGTATTCCGTGGGGCAATTAAATTAAATGCATATAATAGTAGTTTTCAGCATGCACGATTTTCACAACTGAATATGAAATTTTAAATTAACGGAATAAGTAAATTCTGAAAGCTTAGACATTTGTAATTATGTTTCATGTATTTACAATCTACAGTAAACGGGCTCGTATCTTTCTCGAGATAGGGAAGAATACCACCACTTATGTAATGATAAGACATCTTTGTTGTTGTCGTAGAACTGTTTCCGCAAACAGTGCAAAAGAGAATGAATCGTCGATTTTGTACTACCAACCCATTTAAAATTTAAAAATACATATGAAGTCGTGAAGCACTACCACCGTTTCAACTATATATCTACCTGCACACTGCACGTATGGATAACTTTATCAGGTGCACAACAATACGATCAGTTTATACCTTAAGAGTCAAAGACTGGATGGTTAGGAGAATGATTTGATTTTCTACTTTTGAATGATATCCTCATTGGCAACTTACATATATGACGACTTGGTGGTGCCCTTTTTAATAATCAGTCATAAGTGAATGTGGAGACTGGGAAGGTATAAGTACTATAGACCCAAGTCAGTGATTAATTGGCCGAGGCATGGCCAAGACTAATGATCGCATGATTTGTATAAACCGAACTACTGACCAACTAATTAGAACATTAAATGAGACTTACCTGTAAGGTGAAGTTTGATGGGAATTCTACCGAGCTTTAGGGTTCACGAAGGGATCACAAGAGATTGCGCGAGATCTTACCAGTAGGCATACTTCAAAGATATTGTGAGACAATTTTAACACAGATGGGAGGGCCTATACATATACATAAGTAACTTGGTATCAGTGTATAGAGGGCGGGCTTGTGATCCCTTCGTGAACCCTAAAGCTCGGTAGAATTCCCATCAAACTTCACCTTACAGGTAAGTCTCGTTTAATGTTCTAATTCTACCTCGCTTTGGTTCACTCCAGGATCCCATGAGATTTTTAAAGCAGAAAATTGTAGCACGATATAAACAACTACAAAGTGAAAAGACTAAGATCCTTTAATAGTATCAATCAGGGCTATACGTATAAAGTTAGTTCAACAAACTAGCAGAAAACTGACCAGGTTGGTAAACTGGTTTATTATAAAATTTAGTGAAAGTCGATTCTCTACTCCATCCAGCATTATTCATGATCGTTTCTATAGGAACTGATGATTTACGGGCTGCACTAGTCGATGCAGAACGAACACTATGAGGTGTAAAAATAGACATATCGACGCCTGTAGTGAGAAGTGTTACCATTAGCCAGCGAGAAATAGTTTCTCTAGAGACAGCACGGTGAGGCTTGACAAAAGACAGAAAAAACTTCGTTTCGTTCAGACGTAACTGTCTGGTGCGCTCCAGATATTCAGTGATACAAATTATAGGACATAAATTATTGTCGGATGGGAAAGCAATAAATTCGAGCTTGGAAATATGTCCGGATGGTTTAGATTGTTTTACTAAATCTCCGATCCGAAATTTACACAAAACAGGACTTAATGACATATTTCTAATGTCAAGAAAACTTAAAGTCTGAACACGTTGTCCACTTAGCAATGATAATAGCATAACCGCCTTTAATGTCAACAGTTTTAGAGAAATATCAGTCACAGGTGATAAAGTTCTGAGGTACGAAAGCACAATAGAAGTATCCCATGTAACACACGTTTTGGGTAACACAGGTTTCAGCTGAAACATACCACGTAAAAGTCGGATAACTAAAGGGTGAGACCCAAACGGATGTCCATTTAACAAAATAATTGTAGATAGAGCCGACCTGGCTGTGTTTACTGCACTAAAGCTTAAGTTAGTGCCAAATTAAGATGTAAGAAATTAATAACATTTTCCACAGTTGTATTGTAGGAATCAATCGATTGGCGACGACAAAAGTCCGCCCACCGTCGCAAGTAGCTGTTGTACCGTCTCTGGGTGGAGGACCGCCACGAGGATTCGATAATTTCGATAGCCCTTTTTGAAAAACCTGTTGTTTGTAAAGACTGCCTGACAAATGGCATGCCATCAGTCTGAGTGACCGGAGTGGAAATTCCCTGGCCGTGTCCTCGGGTATAACAGAGTGTTTTTCTCTCGCGGTAGTAAAACTGGCTTTTTTGTTAACATCCTCAACAGTTTCGCAAACCAGACCTGTGTGGGCCAGACTGGAGCCACCAGAATTGCATCGCCTCCCTTCTTGTCCAGTTTCTGTAAGACTCTTCCTATTAAACTGCAAGGACAAAATATATAGTTCAATGGTTCATTAGACCAACAGTACGCAAATGAGTCCACAGCAAAAGCAGATGGATCTGGCCTCCACGAGATATATCGATTAACTTGGAAATTTAAACGAGAGGCAAATAAGTCAATAGATGCAGATCCTAGCAGGTCACAGATGCGACTAAACCAGTTAGGGTTAAGTTTCCATTCTATAGAACTACGATCAGTTCTCGACTGTTTATCAGCCTCGTAGTTTCCCCAGAAGGCACGTAACAAGCACTTAACCAGATGTCTCTATTCTTACACCACAGCCAAATCTGTTTTGTAATGGTAAAACAATGAAGTTTCTTTCCACCTTGTTTATTGATATAAGATACAGCTGTCGTGTTGTCTATGCTCATGTGAACGTGTAAATTGGACTTAGCGGAGCAAAAGCTTTTTAACGTAAAGAAAGCAGCTAATAATTCAAGAATATTGATATGATATTTATCTTCAGTTTCCGACCAGTTACCTCCCGTGGACTGGTCTTCACAGACACCACCCCAGCCTACCAATGTGGCGTCAGAGAAAAGTTTTACTGAAGGAGGGGAGTGGTGTAAGACCCTGTGTGTATCAGTTACACTAACCTGCCACCATTTTAAATCGGATATAGAAGCCAGAGAGAGAGACATTAATGCCTCGAAATTACCCTTAATAATACTTAAAGCAGACGATTTTTCTATATCAAGCTGACGGAACATTAGTTGTCCATACTCTACAGCAGGACAGCTGGCAACAAGTAAGCCAACAACTTCAGCTACCGATC
>JAVFBZ010180001.1:0-11783 GCA_032466195.1 Katharina tunicata
TGTACCCAATGAATAATTTTTATTTTAACGTGACTGTTTTAATTTTTAAACAAACATCAAATCTTGTAAAAATCAAGGCAAACAGAATTAGTTGAAAAATCAAAATTTTTGGTGCGTATGTGACTTGAAATATAACATCCGCAATCAATAATTTTATGAAATGTTCGTGACCATTTGATCAATATGCTACTAAACACTGAAAGTCCTAGATAATATACCTGTAATGTTTTTCCCCCATTATTAACAACTAAGCACATAAAATTCTTAATTTGTGTGTGATAGAAATGTTTGTATGCTAAATAGTAAATACCTTGTGTCATATCTTTCACTGATAAATCCAAAGATCAATAAACCATACAAGTAATTTAAAGTTATTGCTCCTTTTTCTGATATTATTTGATTTTTATTAGAATCTTTTTTACATTTTTTGTTTATTCTTGGCCATAGTTTTCAAAATGTATGATTCCTGGAAATGAGTGAAGGTAATTGAGTGCTAATTGTGAAATGTGTTTATCTCTCTAAATAAATGTTGGTCTTCAAACTCATGTCTGTGATAGATTACGCAGCTTGTATAATAATTGGCTTAAATTGCATATTGCAGAAGAATAATAGGTTCTTTTGTAAATAATTTTGTCCTCATACTAAGGACGGTATGTTCCCAGATATTATTTTCATGCTGTCATTCTTATCGCTAAATGAACATTATGTTTCCAACAACGATAACACTTAAGTGACTTTTCCTTTTTGGTTATGTTAAAATTGCTGTCTTCTGTTGGAATACACTGGCGTCATATAAGTGAAATACCCTTGAGCACAGAATAAAACATCTATGAATTTATAAACAATTTCTTGATACTGTACGTTGTACCTGTTGATACTTATATGCTTGCATGTACTGTAAATATTCCCTTATATTCCTGCAAGTGCTTTGTCCAACACTTAATATCCAATAAATACATTTTTTGTTTTTTAATATTTATCCAGGTGCGTCATGTTATTTATCAGCAATTAACCTGGGAGATGGTTTGGACGGAATTCTTATGCATTATAGCCACAGATCAGTGTAGCATAGAATAAAATAATTAAAACTCTGAATACTGAAGTTATTTTTTCAACTAGTATACGTAGTCATATGTCAGTTTTGCGCATATGTTTTAAGGATGACTATGTGGTCTAGTCGAAATATAACTTTCCACCTTTTTCAATGCTTAATATTGTCCTTTTTCTAGAAGTGTTTCTGAGGTTTTGATCTCAATATTAAAGTAGCAACAATTCTTCAACTTCATGAGCTTTTCAAATTTGGCCATCCTGCTACTCAATTGACAACAAAAGTACCTTTTAAAATGTTATCTAGTCTTTTTTTCAACACCAATATATTGTTTTTTCATTCGAGTTAAATAAGCAATTCCTCCGATTGAAAAAAAGTGCATATTGGGCAATAGTATTGGTTTATTTCGTTCTGGTACGAAAGCCTTGTGCGAAATGGTTTTCCCTCCAAAAGGCATAAATCCATTGATTCGGTTTTCTGACTCCTGTTTAAATATCTTTGCACATGGAAGTTAATCTGCTGGCTTTTAAGTACTTTCATGCTTTGCAAAATCTGTTATCCGAACAAATATTAGTCTGTTAAAAGAAAGAAAATTGAGCTATTATATAATAGGCCTATAAACAAACAGATGATACAAACTATTACTCTTCCAATAACCCACAGAAAACACAATGTCCAGTGAATTAAATAAATTATTTTCTTCAGTTCTGTGGCAATCGGCTGTCATTAAACATATAAGTTAGGCCCATGTATATCTGCAAAATTATCTTGGAACATTGTTGTGCTCAATCATATATAAAGAAAAATCTATTTATTATATATTATTCCATTATCTATCCTTATCTTTCGTACATCACTGAACATTAGCCGGTATCCGGGCAAACACACCCATCCTCACTGATCTCAAATTGCTTCATCTTCAAGTTCTCCAGAAACGTGCAATAACCCTCTCTCCTAGGCTTGAGCAAACCTTCCCTCTATTTAGCAATCTTCAAATCCTACCTTAAACTTTTATAAATTATGATTCCACTTTGATTACTGCCCACAAATTTCCCCAGTGTGCTGATCAAATTCCACAGTCATGTCAACTGGCTAAAGTGGTGGATAGTAAATAAAATATGTTCTTCAAAATTTACCATTTTGCATGTTTATTATATTTGCAACACACACACAATCAAGAAAAATTAAGAAAAAAATTAAAGAAATAGGTTTTATTAAAAAAAATGAATTTGTCCCTAGTAGGCCTACCTCTCAATGGCATTATATTATGGATCTATAAAATAATGAGTAAGAACAAATTCAATTTTTTTTAATAAAACCGATTTTTTTTTACTTTTTTAAAAAATTTCTAGATTATGCGTGTATCCCAAACATAATACGCAGACTGCTAAATTTTTAAGAACATATTTTACTTACTATCCAATATGCCTACTCACAAGCCATGTGCCCGTGGCATTGATTGACCTTATTTTTGCAGCATATTGGTTGTTTAATTCTTCAAGATAATAAGCACAATTTTAACTATATAAAAATCGATTTACATTTGGAACACAAACAAAATTTTACTCTTCGCGCCGTCATACTTATGTTCTTAAATATCATTTGGGAACATAGCCTACATGTTGTGAGCTTCAGTTTATTTCCGCAATACCTAGGTCTATATCACCTCTGTAAAAAAAAGAAACATTTCTCAATACTTTATTGGATCTTTCAACTGTAAAATGTTTGACACTTATGGTGAAATACAAATCAATCAATCAAACATATATATTTTATTACTTTTTATATTCTAACGTGATAGACAAATTTGGCAGTTCGTGTATCAACTTGAACAGCGAGTGGAACTCTCTTGTTTTAGAGTCAGGAATAGGCTGTGGCAACATTAGGCATCAACATGGCGTCATCAAATGTTGATTTTTATCAACGACAAAAAGAATTACAGGCTTCTTTACACGAAAAGTAAGACGTCAGTTTCAATTTATTTATATAGAAAGATTTAAAGCAAAGCTGCCTGCTAAATTCCGCAAGCAGACATCTCTTCCACGACTGTTAGCGATAAATATTTTTGAAGAGCAGATGAGCATAAATTTCGCTTGAACTAGGCCACCGACTCATTTGGAGAAACAAACTGTCAACAAGTGGAATCGATGGGTATATTTGAGATCTACAGTTGTTTCGCTTTTTTAACCGCATGTAGTGTGAAAGTAGCCACTTGCACATTGTATCTATCAAAAATACTCGGGTCTAATCAAATATGTAACCTGTTTGGTGTGTTTATATGTAACCTCAACCAATATCATCACATTTATAAATACATCCATATTGGCAAAAATAAAATGGGAAACAAATATCGAAGGCAAGATTTGTGGGGTATGTTATATGAACTGAAAGTTATAAAAACTTTGTAGATATCATACACACAAAAGCTAACTTCTCAAGTCGGGGCTCGCATGCTACAAATCCGGGCCCGAGATGCACATTGCAAGCCAACAATCCTCGGGCGATGTGCGTTTTGTTTCCAGTCGACCTGGTCGTGTTCAAACTGGACGCTGATAAAGAGTCCTGTTTTTACGACATCCTTCTCATTATTTTATTTATTTTACGAAAAACTAACCTGATTTAATTTGTTTTGAATTACTCTTAAAACAAAATCAGATGATCCGGATAATATGGGAAGATTATTAAAAGTTTTATTATTACGTATTATTGGTGATCAAATATTACTGTTTTGCGTCCGTATTTTGGCTAGCACAGATCTTAAAATAACTTTCCCCCATTAAAAAATCAGTCCAAAGCTCCGCATGATCAGTAAATAATTGCCAAAAAGCAAAGAGTAAGTGGATTTTATGTGAGGCCACAATCAGAGGACGATCATTTATAAGTCGCGGGCGATGTGCATCCTACATTGTAAGTTGGAACAAGGTGTGTCTCGTCCACACATCGCCCGAGACTTGCGCAATGTGCAGACAATCCGCGTCCGATGTGGGAAGTTAGCTCTTGTACGTACTGTAGTTCATACATTATTTTATATTTTCATTTATGTTATGGTTTGGTCTGAGCCGCTCAGATGATAGTTTTTCAGTTACCGGTACTTCTGTCTGGTAACAATTAACGCTTGGATATTCTACCCTGCCCATAGACGATAGCCATTGGGCTTAAAATTTCTTTAATGATTTCTTACCTCCTTGCCGTTCGGTTATTTATAACATACTCCAAGCTACTTTCTGCTGTCTGGTTAAGGGCAGTACGTTTCCAGATTATATTCATGCTGTCATAATTAGCACTGGAGGAACATTATCTTTCCAACAACAATAACACTTTAACTTCTTTGAGTGGAATCTAGAAGCAGGGACAGTAACATAACAAGGTTTTTATGGATATAAAACTTCTGGATTTATTGACGATCAACGTTTCGGAGCAGATGCTAGCACCGTTTTCAAGCTAATGACTATTATGCATGAATGATGTCTATATACAAATGATATATATATATATATATAACACTTCACTTAAGTGACTTAGAGTTGCCCTCATCGTTGGAATACACCACTGTCATATATGTGAAATACCCTTGGGCATGGAGTTAAATACCAATCAATCAATCAATCAACCAAGCCAATTTCCTTAAATTTTCTTTTACTGTCTGTTTTGAAGAGGAACTTGATTATCCTGCTAAACATGAAATGCCTACGTCACTCATCGAAAGTGCCAGATCTTTGGCTATGTCAAAATTTATTGACTATATGAGCAAGTAAACAGACCCGAGTGACATAGACATTTTATGTGCAGATTGAGAATCTGCTGATCTTCAAATTCTTGAATGTTGTTAAAACTGACACGGGTGTATCAAAGGCTGTATCAAAGTTTAACAGAAATGCCTAACAGTAAGATGTTGCTTGCTGTGGTGTTTTATTTCTTGCCAAGTTGTCAATATCATAGATTTTCTTCACCCATTAGTCTCCGGTCGATGCGAGTTTGCGGGGTGGTTTTTACAAGGTTTCTTCCCTGTTTTGCATCATACACTGGCAACACAAATTCGTCACGTTCACATACATGTAAGTGAAATACACTTGAGTATGATGTTAAACTGTACACCAATCAAATAAATCAATCACACATTGGACTATCATGCCATCATATTAGTAAAATTACCTAAAATGGCATCAAGCAAAAACAAAACAATCAAAGTTATGACCTTTTAATTTAATTCGGCTCCACACAACAATGCTCTTTTACAAAGAAGTCAAGCATACGTTCGAGTGCTGTATGTAATAAGTACTTAAAGTACTCAAGTACGTAAACAGCTACATTTATTGCATGTTTGAAAGGGATCAGTATTTGGTTAGCTCTCTTGGAACGTCAAAGCCATTGAGCTAGCAAATCAAAATGTTACATTCTCAAACAAGTAATATATTTACAGTACCTTGTTTATTCTTGAGTCGTTGCCTGAGTTGGAGCCTCTTGTGCCCTTGAGTGAAGGGGCATCAGGAAGCCGATTTGTTGTGGTCAGGTTTTTCTGTTAATTTACTGTGGCGTCTTTTGTATGGAATCTGGTTAACGCCCTGCTAATTCAACCAAGCTAGACATTGCATGAGGTGATGCCTCAAGTTGTGAAGCGATTTCACAAAATTTGTAAATGATTGGCGAAATTGTGAAACGATGCACGAAGCCTTAACTGGCTTCCTTACAACGTCATTTATAGGGGTTTCCTTCACTCTAAGAAATAGAACAAAAAACAATGTTTACACTCTTTTTAAATATATAAACACCATTTTTCTTAAAGTTTGGTGATAGATTATAAGTGAAGCATTTGAAACCAAAACTTTATTATTTCCCACATAATTTTTTTCAATGGAAAATAAAATGTTGGGTTCATTGTTAACTGCGATCTTAGAGCTAAAGGTGGCGTAAAACACAAATCAATCAATCAACCAATCAATGTTAGAGCTAAAGGTACCCAGGACCTGATTTCTTTGTGATGTTTTGCACTCTCAACTCCACACTTTGTCTTATCGCCTCGTCATGTGATTGTCTTGAATCTTGTCATTCTGATTGTTGTGGCCTGCATATTGCATGGGCAATTTAGTTCAGTCCTTGAGCTAGAGCTATCTGATGGAAGAAATGGAAAGTGTAAAATCCAAAGCAAACATACTGGACAAAAATATCTGGATATCATAATGATGAGATGGCTTACATTCAACCAGGCTCATTCATTCATGACCTTTTTTTAAATCTACAAAGGTTAAATTGAAGCTCTGATTGTATTACACTTTTAACAGATTTGGCCCCTGATGTATGGAGTTGAACCATTGCTGGACTACAAGCTTACCAATTAGACAATTTTTAAGATGGGACATTAGGAAAGAGAAAAGCATGAATTGTCTGCTTTATTTTATCAGCTTGCCTGTTTTAAAAAAAAAAAAATTAATTGTTTTAATTCTAACTGATATGAATAATGATGTTTTTAAGAATACAAAAAATGAGTTAATTCATGATTTGTAGAAAATGTCCTAATAGTTTTGTTAAACTTTCCATAAATAAATGATTTTGTGATGTTTTTACTTTAATACATGTATCTTTGACTTGTCATAAATTCAACAGAAAGAATATTGTATAGTGCAGAACTTTATTAGAAACTGATGTATTATTATATTTGAAAAGCATGCATATGATATCATACATTGCCATGGTGACAGTTGCCTGTAACCTTCACATTCATGTCATTGCTTTAATTGTGCAGAGAACAAGAACGATTACGCCTAGAACAGCAGTTGTATGCCTACTTCAAGACAGACAAACGATTGTAAGTATAGTTGTTTGAACAGAACTGTCATATCGTCACCCTAATAAAATAAGTGCCTAAGTCATATTTATCACTTTTGAGATAAATTGAAAAAACTAATTATCATTCTTAGGGTATACAATTTATTTGTCATCTTACTTATAATAACAGACTAAAACATAACAATGAACATGTAAATATTGTTATGTCTAGAATGTATTACATAAGTTACATAACTATCAAGAATAACTTAGGCAGATAGCCAACTTTATTATCATGACTAAGGCACTTATTTTATTAGGGTGACGATATGCTACATGTACACTGTAACCTTAATCTTCCCCTGGGCCTCTTTAATTTATGGGTATGATATCTGGAACATGACTTGTTTGTGGTACACATGTATCTTACACCTGAGTCCTGGGCCCGTATTCATAAAGCGACTTAAGTAATTCTTTAAGTTAAGAAAAATTTAGCCCATTTTCAAACCTTAATGTAAATACATAAATATTACTTTCCTTAACAATTTGTGTCGGACAACGCAAGATTATAAACGAAACTTTTAAACTGTTAACTACATTATTTCACATTAAATTGTTTTCATTATAAAATGAATGGTTGAAATTCGGCTAAGTATTACTTAACTTTAAGAAATACTAAAGTAGCTTTATGAATATGGACCCTGACCGTTACTTTAACAATTTGTCTTACTGAACCATGCCGCGCATCCTATGACTGTCATGTATCCTGTCATCGTTTGTTACTAGCCTTACATCGGTGGTTTCCTTGGCTTGTTGCGGGAGATTGAGTTGGAGATTCCTGTGCTCTGGTGATATCTGAGCTTAGGGGCTTCAGGATGCCGACTTGCTGTACTATCCTGTTTTTCGTACTGTAAATGTCTAGTCTTGTCAGGGTTGTTAAGAGTGGTTTCCTTCACCCACTTAGCTGGCATGCTTTCATTTGAGTGGAATTACATGTATCTGATGCAAAGCCCAATGCATAGACTGATCGCATCGATTGATCAATTCATCAATCAATCAATCTCATCAGAGTCAGCTTTTGGAGATGAATTATAAAAAATATTGTTTTCTTCTTGGCTTGGTGCCCAGCTTATACGAATAGAGCTACATATGTACAAAAATGAAACCAAAATGGTGCCATGTTAAACACGAAACCAACAAACATCCTTTTCTCTTTCAACACACATGTTACAGTTAATATGAATTGTTGTGTAGTACATTTTAAATCTACATCATATTTATTATAGAAATTCAACAAAAGCAATTTAAATGCCACAAATTCATCTTAAACACAAGAAATACACATGCTTATTTATTGGGGTTTTTTTTAGATCAAAATTAAGAGCAGCTAAGCTACAAAGTTACTGGAAAAGAATTTGTTCTGATGAAGAGAAAAGTCGACAGCGAAATGAAAAGATTCTTCGAGACTTTGAGAGAATTGAAGGTCACTTGTCGAGCGTTACCTCACGAACAGAAAAACTTAAACTTCTCAAGGTAAGCGAAATGATCAAATGTTGCTTGATGCTTTTGTTCAAAGCATAGTTGAGGTTTGCCAGACCTTTCTTTGATATTGGGGTGAAATACCTTTAACATTTGAGTAAAATCCCAATCAAACTAATACAAATAGTGGAACATTTCTCTAATTCTCGATATTGCAGTTAGATTATTGTTATTGGTCACATTCTTTGAAATATTTTTGCTTACCTGAAACCTACACAAAAAAAACCCCACAATAATCTGTATTATACTGATTTTTTTCTCTATATTTAATCTTTCAAGAAGTCTTTTTTTGTATTTTTAATGTTTTCAATAACATGTTGGCCGCTAAGGTGCACAGGAATCCAATTTGTCAATGGAGTCCTGTATTGAGTCCTGTCCTTGTCCTGTGGCTTCCTTGTCTATTGTGTTCTTAAGGGTAGTTTCCTTCACCAATTGAAGCCCCAAAAACAAACAAACTAATGAAGTTAACCTTATAAAACGATCACTTTCAGATAGAAATGGTCTTTATTTTTATTACCAGGAGCAATATGAAAAACAGTTAAAAGAGAAATACCCAGAGTGGAAAAAGTTCACACACCCAGAGGAGAAAGATCAGGTATTTAAAAAAAATAACAACGTTTTAAACTATTTTTTGTAGTCCGGGGGCAAAGGTTATAAAAACTTGAGTATTTTCGAGCCAGAGTATTTGCTCAAACTCTTTTTGTCTGCTGTTTTCAAAGCATTTTTTCATGTCACGGAAAATATGTTTGGCTCAAAGTAAAGGACGGATTTTCAAAATCGCATCGAAAAGAGTATGTAAAAATGTATTAAAAGCATTATTCAACTAAATTGTCTTGTTGAGTACGGTATTGAGCATGGTAGGTACCATGCTCAAGGATCGAACGTTTTTGTACTTGGTTGAGCACAGTAGGCATACTCAACTTTTTTATTACCTTGAATTTTAGGCTTTTTTAACCTCGGCCCCGGGTTAATGCTTTCTAGTCTTGAGTATAGCTAAAATATGAAAAGTTAATGTATAAGTTAAACTTTTCTTACCTGTACCAGTTTTCTTGAGAAAATTACCTTGTGGCCATAGGTTCATTGTGAGACGTGACCAGCAGTATTTTGACAGGTACTAGGAAATTTACACTGGCTATGGGAAATATAGAAAAATAGATTGTGTTGATTGTGGACGGGTTACCTCTCAAATACTGGCAACGGATTTCATGTAAACTAAGGTCATACTCGAAGCCTTTATGTCATCCATTAACTGTCAATTGTGTCAATTTCAGGAAACTATGAAGTCAACAAATCATCCGCATTCTAGCAGCATTCCTATTCAACAACACCATTCACAGGATAGTCTGCACAATATGGCCTCCCCGCCTAAGCAATTCCAGAGTAATATTGGAGCTGTTCGTGACCTAGTCTACGATCACAACAGCAAAGTAGACCTTGTACGTAGTTCATCTCACTCATTACACAGAGATCCTGAAGAGGAAGAGGTGGGATTTATGGATGGAGGGGAGCTAACTGTTGATAAGGTGGCAAATGTGGGAGGAGGCATGGTGAATAAGAGGGAGTATTCCCATGAAGATATAACTAGTCAGACAATACAGGAGGTTGATGACGAGGATAAACTGGCTGAGGTGAACGAACAGGAAGAGGGAGCCTATAAACCATACACCTACACCAGGCCCCCTGCTCTACACCCAACTCACAGCAGACATGAAGCACAGGTCTCAGGTAGGTTTTGGCAAAATAACAAATTTGTTTGTGGTGACGTTGAGCTGGCAGGTCGTCAGATGAGTGAAATAACCTGAAGTAGGGCATAAAACCCCAATCAGTCAATCAATCAATCAATCTAATATACAGAAACATGACGACTGAGATGGATTTTCAACTTCTGCTTACCAATAAAATCCATCTCAGTCGTCATGTTTTTGTAATTTACCCAGCTTCTAAATGCCACTCAAACAAGATAATCTTATATAGTCTTTAGACTAAACTTATTACAAAGATAGTGTAGTTACGATAATTATTTTTGATATGTTTTACCGTCAGAACACCGACCATCCATGGAGACACTTGCTGAAGAGGAAGATGAAGAAGTGACAGATTATGGGGACGTATTTGCCCCCGAGGAAACTCTTCCCATTAGACCACCGCTGACAGATACTCGGCAGTTAATGGATAACATGATGTTAGAAGCTCGACTCACAGATCCAAATGAGCAGGCTGAACAAATGGAGTCCGCTACTCCAAGATCTTTACTCAGATCTGATTCTGCTTCCATCAAAAGGTAACTGCTGCAACTTAGTAATTTTATTTTATTTTTTATTTTTTTGAAAAGTATTGATCTTGTGTCCGATTTAATTGATATGTAGCTCAGAGTTCGATTTCCCACAATGCAAAGTGGTTATATAAGTGAAATACCCTTGAGTACGACATTGAACACCAATCAAATAAATAAATAAATTAAATGGTTTGGAACATTTTGCAACTCATAATAGCAACTCATTGAATGTATTCATTACACTTATTACAATGGCCTTTACTGTGATCACATGTTTATAGAATTGTATTTATCAACATATAATTTACAAGTATTTGTTCTATTTTAAAACATTTCAATGTGACAGATATAGGGTTATTGGTATTACATTGAAATGAGTTGTGTTTTCATTAGGAAACCAAATTGAAAGTATTTTTTGAAAGTATAAATATGTTGATTTTTGCTCTGTTGCATATCTTTCCAGATGGCAATTGAATAATATCATGACAATTTGTGGTATTTTGAGTAAATCAACCCTCCCTGACCTGAGCGTGGATAGACTTTAAGAGTTTTTAAAGTGTTACATTGAGTATTTTTATTGATTTATTTACCCTTGAGTATGTATTAAACACCTATCAAGTGAAAAAAAAGCTATTTATTTATTTGTATTTCTACTTTTTTTCTCAGTAATTCCCCCTTACCTGACCTGAGCTTGGACGGACTGTTGTTTTTGTTGAAGTGTTTACAGAATGAGATTCCACACGCTGTTAATATAGATGGTTATTATAGATGTCAACACCCACCTCTTGCAGCCAGGAAGGAGATTGTCAGGTTAGACAATATACAAGGATTGAATCCCACTTTCAACACTGTATATACACCACCAAAACAAAAAGTGGGTGGTTTGGTGGAAACCTTCTGTGCCCTTGTGCTCTCTGAGCTCAGGGGCACAGGGTGTTAATTTGTTGTGTTGTTAATGTTATGTAAATGTTTGTCCTGTCTTCCATGTTGCCAGCGTCGTTTACAGTGGTTTCCTTCACCGATTGGGCTGGCACGCCGTCATTTAAGTGAAATAACCTGGAGTACGGCGTAAAACCCCAATCAAACAAACGAACCAAAACAAGAAAGTTAAAAGTTAGAAAAAGAACACATGAGGAACTCAACTTTGACTTGTGCCAT
>JAVFBZ010180012.1:0-15459 GCA_032466195.1 Katharina tunicata
GGGAGAACCACAAATCAGTAAACTGTATTGAAGAGTTTTTCACCTATGTGACAAGAGTACCAGTATTAAAGCTGGGAGAACCACAGATCGGATTCAAGTCATAGAATAAGAGAAACACCAGACTAAATTAAGGAAGTCATGTTGGTATACATAATATATTTCGGCGATAATAGGCCTTCATCAGATAAACACAGGGTAGAAGGCTTATCAAATTTGAATGTAAAATCACAGAAGAAACAAGCCAGCTTCAAGGCACTAGTGGTGGTCACACAAATGGAATTTAAACAGTAGCAATGGGCTGACTTCCGTGTTTGTGGCTTCCAGGCCATTGTATATTTGGTTTATTTATTTATTTGATTGATATTTCACTACATGACAGGATGCAAAACAGCGCAACAACAAAACGTGCAGCCTCCTGATGTCTCTTAACTGAGAAGAAACCCAGCGCACATGAAGCTCTCGTCTGACAACCATCTCTTACATTACCTGAGCATCCAATGAAGAACCTAGCATCAAGATTAAACTCTGCGGTTTCATCGATATCCGTATCAGCCAGTAGAGTGTAACACCCCGGTTTCCAGCACCTTACTTCACCTTTACACCGAGGGTTAATCTCTTTCTCTGACAAATGAAATGTGAACAAACCAAAATAAATGTATTCTATTATCACATTTATTAAAATAATTTTCCTGTTTTTTTTTGTTTTTTTGATTGGGGTTTTACGTCATATTTCACTTGTAGGACGGCGTTGCAGCCCAATCGGTGAAGGAAACCACTGTAAACTACATTGGCAACATGCAAGACAGGACACAACATTTACATAACATTAACATAACAGGACACCACAACAAATCTGCATCCTGTGCCCTTTAGCTCAGAGCGCACCAGGGCACAGGAGGTCCCACCCAGCCACCCGCAACTTTTCTGGTAGGGTTTTAAGTTAGATAACTATTAAAAAAACTGCAGTAATGAGAAAAAATGTTTTACTACTTGCAAAATTTGTAAACTTACTTTTAGATGATATTTTTCCATTTGAAGTGGTATTTTGATCACTGTTACTTGTAGGCTCTTCTATTGACGAACTTACACCCTCAACAACTACATATGATGAAGTCCCCTTTTTCTCAGCAGCTGTTGAATTATTAGTGTCTTTATCATTAGTTTTAGAGGCAGGCTGCACTGGGGTTTTCAATTGATTATTATCACTAGAACTTGGCTGTTCTGACAATTCAACATTCTCCCCATTATCATCATCATTCATAGCTAATTCATGTAACGATAGTCCAGTCAAGTTAGACAGAACTATGAAAAAGGCATCAGAGCGAAAAAATTGAACACAGTCTGTTAAAATGGCAGGGTGATCGTCAGCTTCCAAATAATGATAACAACTGAAATTAAAAGAAACATCAACTTCAGTTAATTCTGTCATTTTGAGATCTCCATGTCATTTATATAATATAAAGGTTCAGACAATATTGCAGATTGTGTTTGTTTGATTGGTGTTTAACCTCGTACTCCAGAGTATTTCACCTATATGACGACTTACTAATTTGCGTTGCCGGTGTATGGTGGAAGCAACCTCGTAAAAACCACCCTGCGAAATCCGGAAAACTTCCCTTATATACCTAAGGTCCACAGGGGGGTCAAACCTATTCCGGGTACAGTGAAAAAGCTCAACCACACAGGGTTCGTACAGCAGAAGAGTAATAAAATTCCAGGAGTTTTCAAGAAGTTTTCCAGGATAAAATTGTGGTTTTCCGGGACAGTTTTATAGGAAAACAGACGAATATAACCTAAATTTGAATTGTGTTTAAACCAAAGTATTAGTAAATGAATAAGTAGATGCTTGATGACCCAAATGTCTTTCTTTCAATGCTATAACATGAATCAATACAAACACAAAATTATCTGTAAAATGTATTTTCAAACACAGTATCTAGCCGTATGGATGGTAGCCATGTCAAGCCAGTCACAGCAGTCCGGATGACTTAGTCATAAGTTATAAAACTGACAAATCTAACAATTTAAAAAAAAAAAACAAGATATTGATTTTTCCAGGAGTTTTCAAGGAGTAAGAATGGTTTTCCAGGAAATTCCAGGACTGGAAAACTGATTTTACTTTTCCAGGACTTTCAACGAGTTTTCAGGACTGTACGAACCCTGCCACAGGAGCCATCTACTTATTTGACTGAATTGTATTGCAACAGTACAAGTAGGCTGTTACCTCTCTCTGAAAGATAATGTTTCTCCAGTGGTAAGTATGATAGCATGAATGTTAGATTGAAACATACTACCCCCAGTCAGAGAAGCTTGCCTTTTTTTTTTTATTTGTCAGCATAACAGATTTTAAACGAAAAGATCAGTGATTTTTTAACAGATTTTACTATTTTCCTTGTTTAATTTTAAAGATATGTCCATATTTTATCGGCCTCAAAGTGAAACTAGCATTGCGAAATGGAACATTTTTAATCCAATAAAGCAAAAGCAGTCACATTTTGATTCTGTAGAGGTTAGAATCCACTGTCATCAGATAAGTGGAAACATCTTGAGCATGGTGTTATCAATCAATCAATCAATCAATCAATCAATAATTTTATTTTATTTCACGATGAATGTATTATAATTATTATTTAATTTCTACTTTTCATGACCACAAAAAAAAACACCGACCTTTTATTGGCTGGACCTTTCTTCTTCCATATTAGTTTTGTATTTTGAACAGCTTCTTCTAAATTTTCATACATGGCAGACTAGAATAGATGTTGTTTACATGGTAAAATTTTAAATGTTGTGGAACAAACGATCATTTGACATCTCAAAAAAACACGTATTAATGAAAGGGCATAATCTTATATCAAAATGGATATATTTTTGTAAAGGCTATAACTGATTATTTGTTTGTTTATTTATTTATTTATTTGATAGGTGTTCAAAGTTGTACTCAAATGTATTTCACTTATATCACGACTTAAAGAGTTGCCGTTGAATGGTGGAAAAAAAGGAAGAAATCCAGCAATCACAGCCACGAAGTACCCTTATATACTTAAGTTGACACAGAGATTAGAGCCTATACAGGTACAGTCAAGCAATCCAACGCAACCACCTGAGCCAAGGTGTGCCCAATTTGGTGTTAATAAGATTGTACTAATTTCTTTACTATTTCCATAATTCTCTGATCACAGTTTACCAAATATTACAAAGAAAGAAAGAAATGAATGTAGAATAAGTACTTACCTTGATAAAATCTGGCAGTTCAATCTCAGACTCCGACTCAAAATTACTTTGTATCTCACACTGAATGTCAATGTCTAAGTACATTGGATTTATCCACCGGTAAAATAACTGCTCCTATCAACAGATCAAAGACAAACATGTCAATGTAATCTGAATTTTGCATTTGTGTGTATCAAGTAGCCATTTTCTTTTTGGTTCCCCTGTGTTTTTCACGATTCCACAGTTTGGCCTTAAAGTCAAAACACCCGTCACATTATAATTCAGACAAGAATGTGGAAGTAAAATAGCTTTTAATAAATAGGCAAAGATTTTTCTAATCACAGGTTTCCTTGGAGAAACTTAATGGTGCGTTGATACCTAAGAGGTAAAGTCTAGCAGAAGATTCCTGAATAATCTTTAGAATGCAACAGAATATTGTTTAACATAGGTGTTATGTTACACAGCGTTATTTCAATCATAAGATTTATTTGTTTGTTTGTTTGATTGATTGATTGGGGTTTCAAGTCAGGTTATTTCACTCTAGGACACTAAGACAGCCCAATGAACCACTTCCAATCCAATAGACCAAACAATTTTCGCATTTGCTCACACTAGTAGGACCTGTTTTTACAGATTTGAAATGCATAAATTCGCCTGTAATTTCTTCACCTCCATGATATAACTTACATCAACTGTAAGGCACGGCTCATATGGTGATTGTATATCAACGTATGGTTTGGGGCGCTCAATATTTGGACCATGGAACCATCCACTAACGGCTAAACGACACTCCCCCTCCTTTACCACCTCACTCACCTGCAATGATAAAATAATTTAAAATTAATTTTCATTCATAAATTATTTCATAAGTGGAGAAAAATTGTTTTTGCTCGATTGCAGACTTATAAATATCAGAGAGTGATATTAACTTTCCTGAATTTGTTGTTTATTTGCACAGGGCATTAATGCTTGGGTTCTGAATCCTGCTATTATCTGGATTTATTCCTTGCTTGAATGCATGTAGTTATTGTTGAAATAAAAGTCTTACATTTTCTACATTTTATAAATTATTTTAACCAATAAAACACACCATTTTCACTTGGGAACAAATTTTGTAACAAAGAAAGCTTAAAAATCTGACGTACATTACCATGTACAATGAAACTGGTATAAAAAGAGATGTCGTGGGTCAGAGGAAAATGGTCGGTTTACACAAGATGTCAGTTTACATATGTTTTTCAGAGAAAGGCAAGATAGAAAGTGGAGCAAGCAAAAATGTCGATTTAGACAAGTTTTCCTGTACAACCATGTACTATAAAGTTGCATTACAAAACTTCAAGGTCATGATAACATGTATGTAATGTTTCAGTAATTTTTTGGCTCCTACATTATCAACCAATTTAAGACAAAATAAATTTTTAAACTTTATGGTGTAATTTTCTAAGAATTTTTCTGAAAGTTATTCTAACTTTAAATAGCATCGCAACTTGACAATTTTCATCATTTTCAGCATAGGTTGGTCCTTATTTCTAAAATGTTTGATAGTTGTCAGTAAATGTTGAATATCATCACCTATATTAAATAAAGTGTAAGATTTTTAACATTACAATAACACATTTAAATGCATGATAGATGGAATACTTCCATATATACCAAATTACACTTTCTATGTACCTGGTGAAATGATACAGGTGTCACCTCAAAGAAAACAAATTTATTCCATTGTGGACAGACAACTTTAATAACATCTTTAGGTTCACCATTTTCTGAAAATATAGGGTAAAATTAATCAAACCACCAGTTAATACTACTTGTGAGATATGATGTTAAACATTGGGATTTCTGTTTGCTTCATCAGTCAATTCAATGACCAAGAAACTATTATTACCCTTAATCCTAAACAAATTTGACCAATCGACCCCTTTACCACTTAACAAACTACATTTTATACAAAGGCTAAGAAGTGAAGAAACAAATTCTTCAAATGTGTTAAAAGTTCAGACTTGAAACTGGAAAATAAATAAGTTTCAGTTCCATAGTCACATTCATAAATTCAGTAAATTACCTAAAACTTACTTAAATAGCTGTTAATCTGCACTCACCATCCACATTGAACAAATCCAATGTGCCTCCATTTTCTTCTGTCCAATCAGTAACCAGGTAAAATATAAAGGCTATTCGTCTGCCTTCTAGTTCATCATCATGGCAAAGTAACGTATCTATAAGATAAACATGTATCAAAACAGATTCATTGACTTGATGCGACTTGAACTTGCACAATTCTATCGTACACAAGAACATTTGTCCCATATAAATGTTGAGAACTTTTGTTTAATCTGGGTATGGAATGTTATATTAGCCCGATTGGATTGCAGTTACATTTAAACCAGGCTAATGAGCACAAGGCTGTTGATGACCACCAAACAGACACGTGGCATAACGGTTTGACAGGAAAGTGCAAGAGGCTCTTTCACCCCCACCTCCCCCCTCCCCCAAAAAGCCAAAAGACTATGAATAAAGTCAGGTTAAGTTGTAATATCATAGAAATTTATTTATTTATTTGACAGATGTTTTACATTATACTCAAGAGTATTTCACTTAAATGATGGCTTTGATTTGCGGGTGTATGTATAGTGGAAACCAGAAAAGAAAACTCTTAAAAACCACCAGAAAACTTATCTTAAACTACGTTTCCATTTGTACGGACACAGATGCAGATAATTTTGTTGTGCGGATAATTTTGTTTTGTGTGTTCAACCATCCAATTTTCTGTATGCATTTGTAGCATACGGTTCCACATACGGAAAATGTACTGATCGCTACATCATCTAGTTGAAAAATTGACGTATCCTCGTCGGTTTCAGCGTCTACATCTGTATCCTCACAAATGGAAACACACTCTATATTAACATGTATTGCGATTTTTCCTGTATTAAATGGAAACGAAGCTTTAAACTATCATAGAAAAAAGATGACATGAATTTAAGCCCATGTAAACACAAACCTGTTGAAGTATAGAGTGAACAGGACATATCCACAGTATCATTTAGGGGAATGCCTGTGACCTTCTCTAACCAAACTCTAAAATCTCCATACAACACATCCCTGACAAACACAAAAAAAAATTTCCAAATTTAGTTACAGCCGTATTTCACCTCTTCTTTACTTCTGTGAATGTGCTGGTATGTTTCATCCATTGGTCGTTTGGGGAGTGAGTGTCAGAAGCTTCCTGTGCCTCTGTGCTCTCAGAGACATGAGGCATCCTGAAGCCAATTGTGGTTTCATGTTTTACGTTCTGTAATTGTCTTGTGTTGACTTTGTTTGTTGACAGCGAGGTCCAGGGTGGATTTCTTCTCGAAATGGGCTGGTATAAAGCGCTCATATAAGTGGAGCAACCTTAAGTAAAATGAAGCAGCCGTTTACAAAGGTTTGGCTGGTTCGCCAATCCAGTTTCCTTTATATTGGGAATAAAATATTGTTTGAACCAAGAAAGACAAAAATCACAACCAAACTTATCATTGCTTATTTTACAACATACTCGCTTATAATATGAGCCCCTTTACATTTGCTACTGGGTGGAGTTGGCCAGTGGTCATAAAGGGAGATAAATATGTTACTCATACAGGACAATGCCATCTATCTCATTTACTATCAATAACGTCATCTGAATATTCAATTGAATTATAAAGTTTGTCAATGAGATAGGTGACACTGTGACCCCTGTCTGTTATATTGGTAACATGGTGTACGGTGTACACGATAACATGAACCATGCAGAGATATGGCTGTCATTTTTAAATATGTAAATGTTATTTTAGGACCTGTGCTAGCCAAAATATTATTTATAAACGAAAAATCTGTGAATTCCAAGTGTAGTGTTTACAGCTGTAGTTCGATACTTGGTAGTCGCCTGAGCCTAATCCGGGTCGGCTGATTTTGTTTTCACAATAATTCATAACAAATTTAATCAGGTTAGTTTTTCATAAAATAAATAAAACAATGAGCGTGGATGAGAAGGACGTCGTTAAAAAAGTACACTCGGTCCACGCCCAGTTGAAACAAGACGTGTGTCGATTGGAAACGAGACGCACATCCCCCGCCCGGGGATTGTTGGCTTACAATGTGCGTCCAATGTGCGGCTCGGATGCAGATTTGTATTGGACGAGATGTGACTTGAGGGCAGTTAGCTTCTGTGCGTACTGTATCTCCATTGCTAGATGTCAGACTTGATGGTTACAAATATTCCCCTACCTTAATTTACTAATGGTAGGTTTTGAAACAGTTTTGAGATCATCACTCTGAAACGAAAACAAAACATGATAGATTAAAAAGATGACAGAGTGAAAATGTTCTACAAGGGTTTATCACTATACAGCTGTACTGAAGGTTTCTTCACTAGTATCATTAGTATGTATGACAGCAGGTCAGCCTTATGCTAAATGGTTCAAGGAAAAAAGCACTTTCGGTGTTAGTGACACACGACGTGACGAGCCAGAAGGCACAAACATGAGGCTCAGAGAGCGTCTGGTCACAGGAAGCTCATAGTCACCACCCTCATGTAAACCTTTTCATGTATTGTGGCAGAATCTGAAAAAAATTCAGATGAGTGGAACGCCCTTTTGTGGACTTAGTCCAGCCAATCAAACTATCCTAGTGAAAATTCTGTAGAGCTGTTCAATACTGTCTTGAACACCAGAGTGTGCTGTGCTGTGACATAAAATGACCCAAGTTTGTCTTTGTCAGAAAATCCAACAACATATGAAAAATTGTGCAACTATGAATCCATAACTTGTGGTTTATTAAAGTCATCTTGAATTTTGTAGTTCAGGGACCGGTTGCTCAAAGCAGTATTTAATTTAATTCTAGATTAGATGATGTCACACATGTTGAACACCTATCTCTAATACTTACTGATTTAAGCTGGTATTAGCATGCAGCTAATACTGATTTGAGCAACCCGCCCCAGGATTGGTTGGGGTAGTTTTACGCCCTACTCAAGGTAAATTTACTTATATGAAGGCATACCAGCCCAATCAGTGTCGAGAACCACTGTAAACAACCCTGGCAACATGCAAGACCGGACAAAACATTAACATAACATGAACAATACAAGGCACCACAACAAATCGGCATCCTGTGCCCCTTAGTTCAGAGCATGGCAACCAGGGCACAGGATCGAGGCTCCAACCAACCACTTGAAGAACTTGAAAGAGTCATATTATTAAAATACCTGGTGAAACTTATAAAGGTCATTATTTTTGGGGTAGAACTTAAGTTGTTCCAGATCTCTTTTCAGTTCTGTTAAATATTCCTCCTCTTCAATAAAATTTGTCAACTCACAACATCTAAAGGGATCATAGTGGAGGGTGACAAGAGAATCTGAAGAAAATAAATTTGTTGTAGCATTGAATTTCATGAGGGTATGTTCAAAGAAAGGCCAATATTACACTGCAGATATCAGCTAGCTGTTTATGTCTTTCATCACAAGGTTTGAAAGTTTTTACATATAAATATTTATACTTATCTTTTTCTGCCTGGATCAGTTTAATAAAATTCCATGGAAATTGTGTTGCTATTATTAAACTGTTTAAACGCTAGAGACTAGACATTTTCTCACCTGAGACAGGTGACGTAATAATTATACAATTGATTAACCCGATTTTTTTGTTTAAACTACCGTCAGAAGTATATACATTTATGTTTCCGTACACTATTTGCACCATATACATATAAAAGCAGCCAAATGAATTCAAATACCCTGGAAAGAATCCGTAGGAGGACCATTCTTGTCGTAATTTTCCCTGATATAATCTATACGTTGGTGCAGACGAGGGTTTATGATTACATTGTTGACGTTTGGCACAGTAGTAATATCATCTTTTGGGCCCAAAACATCGCCTGAAGTCTCTGAAATTTTTGACTTTTTTGGACTGTCTCCAGCTTCAACTGTTTGCGGTTGTCTCTTAGAGCTCATCTTTACTTTGGTATGACAATTACTGTTACAGTGAATATAATTTGAGTTCACAACTTCATCATATAGTCGGTTTGTTTTGGTACGCTTTGCGGTCCACGTGGGGAGGTTAAACTAGTTCGGGGTTACAAATCCTTAACTAACACAACACATGAAATTGGAAACGTTTATTTTTAGATTTCTGTGATGTTTTAAACTATTAATGAGTACTTCGTTCAATTTCGACAT
This sequence comes from Katharina tunicata, assembly GCA_032466195.1. NCBI lineage: Eukaryota > Metazoa > Mollusca > Polyplacophora > Chitonida > Mopaliidae > Katharina > Katharina tunicata. The sequence goes on from JAVFBZ010180012.1 coordinate 9,413, forward strand.
TTTTACTTAGTAAAACATCCTGTGAACAATCGATGATATTCAAATTAAAGATTGCAGCCGTAAAGGATATTTTTTATTAAATTTTTCGTAAGTTAATGCAGTCATAATTTTGCATTTGTTCGGAAAGTAGGCTTTTCGTGTGCACGAAACGTAAGGACTTTTAAACTTATTTTGATTATTGTTTATAAACATGCACCTACACACTCATATGATACTTATAAAGTGGTTACATTGAACATATAGTGAATATTTAGGACATGTTGTATTGAACCCATACAGTGTCTCAGATAGTTTAGGAAACATTTCAACTGGAGTAGGCTATACAGCCGGTATACTGATACACAGTGATACATAGGCCTACATGTGCTCAGCGGTACTATATGGTTCAAGCACAGACGCTTGTATCTAGTGTATAGTCGCCGATAACTAGGCCTCTAATGTATGTCTTATACATACATTAGAGGGCTAGTTATCGGCGACTATATACTAGATACAAGCGTCTGTGGTTCAAGTGACACTAAAAGGACTCCATAATTATTTCAAATGGCAAGTCCTAGATAATTGGCTCAAAATCTTTCAGTATCTGCGCGATGGATTCGTCCCGGCAACTTGAGAGCATTCAAATAGCAAGATAGTAAAACAAAAAACGTAATTTTGAAGAATTGTCTCACACAATTAATGCATAATGATCATCAACGAACAGCCGAATATCCACAATATTACATCAAATTGCTGTTTAAGAGCTGTTTCATCCTACAACTAGTCCAAGTAACAGGACTCTCCATATTTCAAATGGTGATCTCTAGAGCATGTGCTAAAAATAGATGACATGTATATTTAATGTATAATAATACAGAAAGTAGGCCTACCGGTACTGAAAGAAAATGTGTAATTTCAAGTTTTTGCACATGCCAATTTTGATTTCCAATTCTGTTTGGAAGAAATGAACTCTCTGAGATATTTTATGTATAAAAAAATTCCCACCTTCCCCCATTGGTAACTTTTAAAAACTAATTTTATTTGTCAACGAGAGTAGCAAGATGATGGCCAAATTCGAAAACCTCCATCAGTACCTCTAATTTTTGTGTGCAAATTATTGCAACAGAACAGGTTTTTGACTCTCAGAGTTAATTCAAATGTAATATCTTGATAAAAACTACACAAAGAACTGAAAAAACTGGACAATATGAATTTTAAAAAGACGATAAGTGTGAGTTATGTGTCTGCATTGTCATCGCCCTGTACGATGCTGAGATTACAATGATTTAGCTTTGCACGGATTTGTAGCTACTAGCTAGGGCTCAAAAGCATTCAGTATCTGCAGGATTGATTTGTCCCAGCAGAAAGGTGGCAACTTAAGAGCTTTCAAACAGCAACAAAGTAAAATACAAAGTAATTTTGAAGACTTACCTCATACAATTAATCTATTATGATCATCCACCAAGGACCCTATATATCCAAATTAATGAAACTACATGTAATTGCTTTTAAAGGGTCGTTTCGCCACCCTTTTACGCTCAGACCTTTTTTGCTGTGAAGCATTATAAAAAAACGAGCAACTGAGACTATTGTAAATTAGGCTATCTAAGCTTTTTGTACAGAGAGTTCTGTTCTGCGATTATCCGAACATAAGTGGAGATGCCTGGCCAGACAGATTGTGCAATTGGTCTGTCACATTTCATAAAATGGCATAAAACCCCAATCAAACAAAACAAACTACCAAATTAGATGAAACACTATCTTACTTTCAATGGAAAATGGGACATTTAAATATATCACAATGAATGACACTGTAAGTGTTGTTTTTATTAGTACAGTAAACTACATGTACATGTAGCTTCAGAGACCTGTAGCCCTCCTTTGATGCTGATAATGTAGAGACACAAAGAGAATAGCATTATTCAAGCATAGATTATTAATTAAATATCATTTTGTGTTTTCAGAATATATCTGATAAACGATAGTTGTGAAAGAAGGGTACACTGTAATGAAAGAAAACAACGCTGACAACAAGGAGCCTTTTACCTTTTTCAGTCCATTGTGTAAAAGAAAGAAAACGAAAAAGAAATACCCATCAAGAAGTGGATATGAATCTGATGTTACTGTAGAATTGAATAACCTTGCCAACTGCATACGCAAGTCCCTCCCAACAAGATTAGCTGATTTCTCTGACAGTTGTACTGAGACAGCTCACAGCTGTAAGAAACATAATCAAGCGAAAGAATGTGCAGAGAAAAATGACAAGACAGTAGAGCAACTCCTAGGCATCAATTTACAGGGTAATTCAGCAGATTTCAAAATGAGTTCAGACAGTGATTCTGATGTTCAGTTTGACCAGTTGGTTAAAAATGATGAAATTCAAAGAAAATTGACCTCCAAATCATCAGAGGTGCCTGAAAACAATAAGACTGAGATAGAATCAAAGCCAAAGAAATTGAAGGTTAGACAAAGTCAGTCTTCTAATAAAGCAGATTCGAACTCTTGTAATACAGGGTCAGATAATTCATTATCTCTGTTACATGTAGCTCCTAAAAAGTCCAAAAATAAAGGTTTGAAGAAATCTGCAGTAAAATCAAAGCAGAAAAATAGCAGCCAATTAGGAAATTCTTTGCCACCTCCTGTCTCGTCGCCTGAAATCCCATCAATCATTTACACTGATTTAAATCTAAGTATATCAAAACTTTCTAAAAAATATAGAAAAAAGCAGTCATCCAAACTTGAAACTAGTCAAACTGCATGTACATCATCAGAAAGAGAGGCTGATGATGAACTAGATTCTGTGAATATTTCCTCCCCAATTAAAAAAACAGGCAAGAAGAAAAAGAAATCTAAGAAGGATGATAAACGAAAATCTTGTGAAAAGTCTAAAGGAGAAGATTTGCTATCAGCTATCGTATCGAAAAGCAATAACATCGAATCCAAAGAGAAGAGTAATTCGGATTCTGATGGCAATGATTCTGTTTTGCAATCGGATTCCTCTCGAAGAAAACAAGAAACACTGCCTCACAAACTTAAAGCAATAATTGACAAGACAGACTATTCTAATGAAGAAGTTCTTGATTTTATTTCTCCATCTAAGGTCAACAAATCTTCACGGGGACATGATAAAAAAGTCAGCACACAAGATACTGTTAATGATAGCATGGTCATTCCTGATATACCCCCGGGTGGAATACAACTAGAGTCCGACTCCAGTTCAGATGAACCCCATGTTACAACTTTCTTTCCAGCTCCGTCAAATAATTCCCGCCTTGGTCCTGAGCTCGAAGATAACTTATCTACAGGCAGTGACTCAGAGAGTGACTCACAAAATGATAATCTGAGTCATCATTCCACCTCTGACACTAAAAAGTCCAAATCATCTCCAAAGAGAAACACCAAAGTAAATAATAAAAAGGCTACAACTGCTGAAGCTGACAAATTCACGAAGATAAAAGATAAACACACTTCTGTTTCTCACAGTAAAAAATCAAAAATTTCTTCTCCTGAAAAATCCATGATGGAATCCCCAAAAGTGAAACATCTATTTCCTACAACTAGTGCAAAGATGAAATCTGCTGAATCTTCTAGAAACTCTGGATCAGAGGATGATGACGAAGATTTCAACATTAGTAAGTGTTTTGAGGAGGAGTTACGGAAACGTCAAGCCAATGAATCACAGAAACCCAAACTAGAGGAATCTGACAGCGACACAGAAATTCAGAGTGGTGTATTTTATGAGGATATTAACACTAAGGACACAGAACTCTGGATGATCAGGGCACCAGTTGGGGTAATACACTTTAATACTGCTTGCTCATAAATTTGTTTGACTATTACGTTTGTTGTTCCTTTGTTGTGTTGCATCCTGTCTTTAATATTCCCTGGCGATCTGTGACTGTTTTGTTGTGACCATCCTGTTTTGTTGTGGCTTCCTTATTTTTTGTGGCATCCTGATTTGTCTGATGTCCTGTTCTGTTGTGTGGTCCTGATTTTTGTGGTGTGGTCCTGATTTTTGTGGTGTTCTGATTTGTTGTGCCGACATGATTCGTTGTGTCGTCCTGATTTTTTGTTGTGTCCTGATTTGCTGTGCCGACCTGATTTGTTGTGGCATCCTAATTTGTGCCCTTTATGTGTTTTGTGTTATTTAGAGCGACGTCCTTCACTAATTAGGCTGACATGCTGTCATATGGGTAAACAAACTCTTGCATAAACCCTGGCCAAACAAAACACCTGCCTTAACCAACATCATGTATCCAATAAATCTAAAAATCAGCATTCATGAGTTTTTCGAAGCGAGCAAACTATTGAAATTCATCAATAAATTGTAATGTAAATGGCTCCTGGCAGGAGCTCTGCTTTAAATCACTTTTTGATGGTTAGTTTTTGTTTTCCCAACAGAAAACTTGCAATGTCAATAAACTTGAATTCTTTATAGTATTTTGTTTTAGTGAATTTCCAAGTTGAGACTTCCTTCAGATTAAGATCTATCCAGAATTAATCTAGAACATGAAATTATATTTTGGTTATTAATAAGTCGATATCCATGTGCCAGTGTGATAACCCTTGACAAAAATATATATAGCCCTCTTGCAAGGGCAGTATGTCCTCGTCAATAAGTAAATACCCTTTAACACAGCGTTGGCCTCCAGTCAATCAATCAATCATATGTATATATAATATGACTGTCTTTCCAGGTTGATATTGGTCAATTAAGTAAGAAAGAAATTTTATTGAACGGGTCACAAGCTGTGGGATCATTAGGAGAGGTGAGAAAATGGTTTACATTTTGATTGTGAAACATGGATGTCATATTTTATATTTTCTTTCACTTGGCCCTTGCCTCACAGTTCCCTGAATAGGTTCGATTCCCCCTGTGTACATGTACCTTAGATATAAAACAGAAGTTTTTCATTGGCCGCAGAGTTTGGGGGTGGTTTTCTGGGGTGTCTCCTCGTTTTTACAGCATACACCAGTAACAAAAAGTCGTCATATAAGTGAAATAATCTTGAGCAGGATGTTAAACACAATCAAATAAATAAATAAATCTTTCATCTGACCTTGCACCATCATGGTCCATAGCGCAGTTATTTTAACTTTGTGTTGCTGATACCGGTTCAGCCCTCTGGCTAAGGGCTGTATGTTTCCAGATTATATTTATGCTGTCAAACTTAGCACTGGAGGAACATTATCTTACCAACAGTGAATAGGCTAAAGTGACTTCACATTTTGGTTGTGAGTTGCTGTCTTCTGTTGGAATACACCGCCGTCATATAAGTGAAATACCCTTGAGCATGGCTTTAAACACCTACATATCAATGCAGGGGTCATAGTCTTCCTATATTTTCCTATAATTTTTGGAACCTCCTATATTCTCCTATATTTTATAAAATCCTCCTATATTTCCTATATTTTATAAAAATGGCCATCCAATTTCCTGTGTGTCTGCTGTGAAAGAATAAACATCCATAAACACACCCACAATTCCTGGTGTGTTCAAACCCGACACTACTTAATAATATCGCTACAGGCTATGCTGAGCAGGGAATATTTGCATATTATACATGCACACAGAGAAGTGTTTCGGACTTGTTTTTCGGGAATTCAATACATTTCAGAACCTAGACTTTATTGAATTTATTTTAAATTCTTGCACCATCTATAGCCTAATAAGGATCTGTGCGGGAAGGCCGTTCAGGTCGATTTGTTTTCAGATCTGACGTTCCAGTGTTAGTTTATCATCTTCCCCTACAACCATGGACACTGGCGTATAATAAGTAATAAACCTTAGTGGAATTGCTGCTAACTTCTAGGGGTGTAACGATACATTATCGTCATTATACGATACGTATCTTGATATTGGCTTCACTATAGGATACGTATCGCGATGCAGTACATTCGGCGTTAAAGCTAGCCTAAAAATCGGTATTCTAAAATTTTTCTGTAAAACCTAAAAATAGGTTATGCAAGATGGGAATTAGGATAACCTGGGTTCGTCCTAGGTTAACCTGTTTTCATTTTGCATCCGTCTTTTATGACTGTTTGGAGAGGAAATGAAACCTTGAGTA
>JAVFBZ010180023.1:0-12262 GCA_032466195.1 Katharina tunicata
AACTTCAAAGTTGGTTAAAATCAAGGCAATCAGAATTTGTTGTAAAACCCTTATTTTGAGTGCTTATGTTACTTTAAGTATTGCAAAAAAATCCATAAAAAAAATCCAATAAGACAACACAACTGATTGAACATTACATTCCACTAAGAGTAAAACTTCTATCAGTACATTTACCCAAGTAAAATTTTGAGAAGTAAATTAACAGAAAGTAAACATTAACCAAATTGGTTGGGACATATCATTGCTTCTGAAAATATTTAGTCAACCTTTTCTTTGTTCATTGTTTTATCCGATTTATTTTATTTGATGATCTGGTTGCATGCATTTTCTCGAACTTAAAATTCAGGACAACCTTGGATGGTCTACAAAATAATGCCAAATAGACCAGAAACCAAATCTTTCTGAAAATTAAGCTATTAGTCTATCATTTATGTATCAATATGAAGCGGCAATATCTCTCTTTTAGACACTTTGCATTCTTGTGTACATTAATAAATCATGTTATATATAAACCTACTAGAAATGAGAATATTTATCTATGTAGTTAAATAAGACGGTAGTTTCAATTGTTAGAAGGCAGGCGTCTATAATAAAACTAGCAATTTTATGTAAACAGCTACTGCATCTCTTTGCTTTTGTTTAAAATATTTCATTTGCTAGAATTTATGAGAATGATATTTATAAGTTATTCTGGCATACTGAATAACAAGGTCGTCCTGTGACCTGGTGCTCTCTGAGCTAAAGGGCATCAGGAAGCCAATTTGTGGTGGTGGTGGTGGCGTGTTTTCCCTCTGTGAATGTATTGTAGTGTGTTCCGTGTTGGCGGTGAAAACTGTACAGATATCTCCTTCCAAATATTGTTTGTATGACTCGAGGAGGACAACTGTAGCGAAATTACAATTTGAGTTGGTTGAGCGTTGGACTGCTACCCGCTTGTTAGACTTGGGTTTTACCCCGTACCAGTACTCAAGGTTAATTCACTTGTATGACAGCGTGCCAGCCCAATCGGTGAAGGAACCACTATAAATGCACATTACACTTTCAGGACAAAAAAACGGACACCACAACACATTGGCTTCCTGTGTCCCTTAGCTCAGAGAGCACCAGGGCACAGAAGGCTCACACCCAACCCTCCACAGTATATGTCAATTTCCCCTGTGGATCTTAAGTATATAAGCGATGTTTCTGGTGGCTGCATAGATTGCAGGGTGGTTTTTACAAGATTTTCCACCGTACACCGGCAATGAAAAGTCATAAAAGTGAAATACTCTGGCGTGTGACGTTTAACAACAATCAAATAAAAAAAAATATTCCATTCAATTGAAGTAAATGGGTTTTGCATTAAGTTACTTGATAAGAAACGGTTTTGATCACATAAGCGAGGACTCTGTATTGATATGATGAAGGCTTAAGGCTCTTTTCAGTACGTACATTTACTATCGTGTGCCCTGGTGCTCTGAGCGAATGGGCATCAGGAAGCCGGTTGGTTGTGGTGCCATACAGTGTTTCATCCTGTAAACATACTGTGGGGTCTACCACTTGGGTAGCTTCTTTCACCTTTTTGGCTAACACGCGGTTGATCATATCAGTGAAATAACATGAAGTAAGGTGCAATACCCAAATCAAACAGACATCAGTGTTTCAGAGGCTTTGAGTTACCTATTCTTAAACACCAAACTCAAAACAATGACTAAAATAACAAGCACTTTATTTGGTTTTAATGGTATATTAAAACATGGTAGAAAATTCACAAATGTTTTGTAATGAGCTAACCCAACACCTTATTGAAACCTAGCCATGATTCAGTACAAAAATTAGACAATCTATTGTTACATAACTTTGAAAAAAGCTGTATTGAAAAAAAAAATTAAATGAAACCCAGAATAAGGCGGATTCCCTACATTAATTTTGCTTTAGCCAATACTTTAAGGGCTAAATATTTAAGAAAATTCCAAATTGTCATTTTTTTTTCAAGCTGATATACTTTGAATGTCTTTGATATTGAAAGTCAATATTTTAAAAGCAGTTGAAAAACATCCTCATTACAGTAATTTTTTCTGATACTCGTTTGGCGGCAAATCACCAATATGGCTTCTTTTAAGTTTATAATCTTGATAGAAAGTGCAGGGGTTCTTGAAAAAAAAAAACTCACAAAATTCAATGTAAATAATCTATTAGTTATGAACACTGTATATATTAAAAACACATCCCCTCTTCAAAATGCAAAGATTTGAAAAAATTGTACACAACCCTGAACGAATATTCATATCAGCAGTTATTCACAGATTGAATGGTGTTTAATTTAATGCCGTGCTCAAGGGTATTTCACTTATACGATGTTTATTCCAACACTACTAAGTGACAATAACACAAACAAAAGAAGTGGAGTGACCTGTGTTAGCTCTGGTGCAAGCTGCGGCTAGGACAATGTTCCTCCAGTACCAAGTATCGTACGGCAGCACGACTCAAAACATTCGGCCCTTAGCCAAAGGGTGAATTCTTCCAAGAGAGAAAAATAAAATTACAGTGAATTGCTTCAAGGAGATTTGTGGCCATCTTCTTAAATGGCACCTACCGTTAATCCTCAACAAATGCGACCTGAAGAGCACAATTTATAAGTAGTATTTTCGTTTATTTGGGATAACACTTTCTGATTGATACTGAACAGATTCTAGCTCAGAAAATGTTGCAGGCTGAGACCCTTGTGGGAATCGAACCCACGATGATAACAGTTAATTTATAAATGTGGGTTGAAAACAAAAAAATATACTTTTCAGTTGTTGCAAGTCTTAACTTCATGAATCATTCAAGATTGTGTTCCCACACTTCAAAGCCTGTGCATATATTGAAGTTTGTTAAGTGGTAAATGGGTCAAATTTGTAGAGGATTTAGGGTAATCATTACCATAGAATTTTAATGGGATATAAAAGCCAAATTTCTTAATCATAGAAAAAAAAGAAATCCAAGAATTTTGATGAGTTACAAATTACCCAGTAAAAAGCCAGCAATTAGTGAAATTGTCCTTCTTTGCTACCTTCACAGATTTGTAAGTTGAACAATTTCTCTGGCAAAGTAAAAAACAAAGCAGGTAACAAGATAAACCATATTTGTACTTCTTTCATCGGCTGGTCAGTTTCAGAAAATGAATGCAAGTCTCGGTGAATTTAGGCGAGGGTATTTTTAAACAAAATATAGTAGATATATACAAATAAGAATATAATTTTGACTTATATTAGAAAGGTACATTGCTTCTCTTAAAAGCTAAGATTTAGAAAACAAATTGGAAAGAACACTTAAGTTCATTCAAATTAAACAATGCTACAAGATGAGACAGTTTTTTTAGCTACTCAGTAAAAAATGAACTGTGAGCAAGTTTATTAAATAATTGTGTAAATTGGTAAACTTACAATTTAGAAGAGTTAAAAAAAAAAGAAGAAAAAAGCGCATAACAATTTTCATATAGGTAAACAAGGTTTGTTCCCTTCCAATGCTTATTTTCATAAACAAAAACACAAAAAGACTTCAAGCAGGTAATATCCTCCGGATGGGGACGTCATTCTCAAGAAACCAACACATGAAATGTTTTCATAAGCATAACCACTGTGGTCCAGAAACATGGGTAATTTTCTAAAACAAAATAGGAATACCCTTCCACGCGTTCTAGGACATGAACTAAGTACAAATCATGTACCGTAAATCCTCAACAAATTCGGCCTTAAGGGCACAAGTTTTGAATTTAATTTATTGAATTTATCAACGTGAATTTGGAACTACAACTTACATTTTCCGGTAGCTTCAAGTCTGAACTCCATAAAAAATTTCAAGGTTGTTTTTTATCCACTACTCAGCCATTGCATAACATGTAGTTTGTTAAGCAGTGAAGGGGTAGAATTTGTTGAGCTTTTACGGTAGTTGAACACAAATTCTAAGACCTTCCTTAATCATAAAGCTACTCAAGTACTTCTTAAAGCTAAGATAAACTTCACCAACTTTCAACACCTCAATTAACATACATACACACTCATTTTCTTGACATTTTGAAACAAAACCTGCAAGAAGTGAAACTTGAAAAATTTAAACTAAATTATTTCACATTTAATAACTTTGAAAACAATAGGCTGAAATTTGGATCAATATTTCGTAACTTTAAGAAATACTTAAGTAGCTTTATGAATACAGGCCTTAAGCTAATATCAGACCGCCAGTACTGTCCAGTCACGTCGCGTGGAACCTATTCAGACTCAGCTGATATTCTGTTTAAAACGAAAGCCATAAAACATTTTTCCAAAAACAAAACTTACTTCCACTCCAATTGTTTTTAGTTAACGAATGGAATTATGTAGCTGTTAGAACAGATAAAATTGACTTTTTCAAAAATAAGAATGGTTTTCAAGAAATACATATGTTCTTTGCCAAAACAAGGGAGAAAACCGGGATGTAAAAAGGCCCAAATAGATCAACACTTTATCTGCAACCTTTACAAACACAACACGAAAGATATGACTAAAATCAATTTCATTTGATGTAAGAATGTTTTTAATAAATTGAATAAGCATAACATTTTATTAAGAGTAACATAAAAGCTACACGACTACATGTAGTACTGATGATTAAAAATATTTGGAACTTTAAATGAATAAAAAATAATTTTATGAGAGAAATTTGAAACTTAAGAAAACATGAAGGAAATATAGCTTAGTAATGTTTAATATATTCATTTTTTCCGTCTGAACATCGAATTGTAGCTCAGAATAAACAAAAATGTTTTAAAAATAAGAAAGTAGAGGTCAAAACAAAGAATCTTCTAGTATTCGAACAATCTTGTTGGGTATGAAAATAATTACCAGAGTACATGATATCCTTAATATTGGGTAAGCCTTGTATGGCGCAACCTTCAAAACTGCCTAATATGTTTGCGGTTTTGATGAATTGCAATTAGTTATTTTCCAAGACATAGAAAAAACAATCCATGACAATAAAAGAGTTTCAAAAAAAAAATTAAAGTAATAGTTAATTTTTAGATTTTCCGTGTAATATATTAACAGGAAAATATTTTTTACTGAATCTGTTCATTTCAATATACATACATATATATATATTTTTTAGATATATTTATATATAAAAAGGTTATTCTGTTTAATTAAAATTCTGTACAACATGAAAAAGGCTTTCTAGTTAACAACTATCTCTATTTACAATTCTGGTTTTCAGAATTATTTTTCCTTCCTGGATCCATGGGGAAAGATTAACAAATGTACAAAAGGGCCGAGCAACAACAACAACAACAACACTGTACAGTTATCTATGTTGTTAATATGTAGCAAAAATAGTTATTTTGTTTATGAATCTGTGATTAAATAGGCCGTGTGACACGCGCAAAAATTGCCAGTGAACAAACAAGGACAATAACTCTTTAACATTTCAAGGTACATTACAAAATTACCTCCCTTTAAAAGTAGGACTGAACTAACCACGGAAATCACTACTAAGGTATATCCACCAGTTATTGCCCTTTCACTTCCAGAGAAAGGAAGAAAGAAAAAAACAGCAAAGGGAGTTAATAACAATATTCCCCCCAAGTAAATTCTTCCCAATCATTTGTAGTGCAACCATTAAAATGTACATATATATGACAAAACATTGCAAACCATTAATACATCTTATAAATTAATTCATACCAATTTCACTCACAGTACTACATTTGTATAGGTTTAGATTAATAAATGGTATTTAAAAGAAATGCTAAACATGCAATTTGTAGCAATAATAAGGCTTCGAAAAATTAATGAAAATTTAATGTTCAGACAGTAATTCTTGCACGTGTGAAACAAATTACCCAAGTTTTCCTCCATTCTAAAATAAGCAATCAAATCATTCTCCCTTCCTTTGGAGTCATTGACTCTAAGGTATTGATTGACTGGCCATCTTATTGTATGCCTAACAACAATTATCGTGGCAAGCTGTTTGCAAGTAGGCTTTCAGTTGAATTGGTGACATAAACCTGCAAATTTTACAAGATTTTTTTTGCATTTTACAAACTTCAAACTGAATCGGTTTTGCAACAACTTTTTTTCTTGGCTTGATTTTAAATCAGTTGTCAGTAAAATTTAGACGACTCATTCTCCAGCTGAAACAGTACGGCGGCAACAACAACAAAAATGGCTTGTCAATACACTAGTGCTAGTAATCTTCTCAATTTCAAAAACGGTATGAGCCTTTTACAGTATTGTTATCTTGATTACCAGATGCCAACTTTATGCTCAACGTAAGGACAGGTACACGTGTTTTGTTTTTAGCATGTCTTGCGAAGCTGGCTAATCTAATGTCAGACATAATAACCATAACGTCCTGCAATGAACATATTGTGACGTCATGGCAACCTGAGGTAAGCAAACTTTTGCAGACAGAACCCAGGAGTCAAGTGGGTAAACTGGTGACAAATCATTCTGTCCAAAACGTTAGATGAATTACGGTATTCATGAAAAATTTTTACAAGGTACTTTTCCTACATGATATGTGTATACCCATGCTTTATTATAAATAATAATATATGTATATTACGTAATGCAATTTTATGTTTACTCAGGGTGTTAAGTAAACCAATGCTTCAGAACCCATGTCTGTAAACCGATTGCCTAGCAATAAAAACAGAATTTAAATCTGTTAAGATTTGTAATCATTGATTGAAATCGGGCTTACAAACTAGGCCCCAACCTCGCTTATCAATTAATATATCCATAAGTTGAAATACATCAAAGTTAAGTTTCTTTTGTCACCTTATGTGCCCAGTTTATAAATGTCTCTTAACAAGTGATTGACTTGTGATTAATGTAGCACTCCAGGTAATTCCACTTAAATGACAACCGTGTACTTGGACAGTAAACAGCAATGGTAACAAGAGAAATCCTATGCTCTGTTAATAAAACCAAACTGTGACAGCTGGAATATCTCAATAAAAAAGCTCTGATTCACAGGGGCTGTGTGAGGTTTAAATATATTGGTATTTGACAAACTTTGACTGAGGATGGTCTTTATGTCACTTGGATCGTGAAGGTAGTGTCAGATTAACAATTGACTCAAAGATACACAAAATACGGTTTTAATGATGCAAAATAATTATTAAAATTCAACACAATATATCACTCAAATGTTAAAATCCTTATTATACCTAATCCATTACTTTGAACACAACAATATCTTTTAACCGACCTACCTCAAAACGAAACAATTTTAGTTTTGTTTTACTTATTTACAATTATCAACAGAAAAGAACGAGGAGGCCATCTTAACCCTTTTAACAAATACTGAATTTTTCAGAGTCAACAAATCTCTTTAAAAAGATGAAATAAAAAAGTTTTTAAATTAAAGAATGAGAAACTCTGGTCTTAAATAATAGGTAAATAGGTAAAGTAATGCCATTAGAATTGGTAATCCGACTGATTTTGATGCTACAGTGAGTGTATGAAGTACAAATTAAGGTTGTTTCACTTTTATGATGGCTGTACTACTCAAACTGACCAAACTCCAACAAAAATAAACCAGACTCCTGCAAGTGAGTGCAAAGTTGACAAATAGTTTTAGTTAGTTTTGAATGGCGGAGGACTGCCAAACTCAATACAGTTGTGCCATTAGGAACGCAGCTTTCTTTCCTCCAAAATGTTTATACTAACTGGGTATGTACCAGTAATTGATTATGATGTCGGATAAAATCAAACATCTGATGAAATAAAACCATTCACAATCACTACTACTGAATTACTGATGGCAAATGGTTAAAAAAAAGTTGTAACACACATTGTACTCTATTAACAGTAATCCTGAATCAATTAAATAACACAGCAAACCAAAATACAAAATGTGTGAATTATAACCAATAATATTATATCAAAGGCCACAATTATTTTTTTTTTCTCCAAAATTTATAAAATAACACTTCATTAATATGTTCTTCAAAACTTGTATATATATGTTTTGTATATAAGAAACAAAAGTTACATGTATTGATAAAACACGAAAAAGAAGCATAATGAAACAACAACAACATAACAATAAATGTTTACATAACCCTATAGAAGAGAAATTAAAAAGGCATTAAAAAAGCAAGAAATTAAAATATTTGAAATAATTATATATGTGAAATGATTAAAATAATGTCTACAATGCAGAAGGCCAAAACATTTGTATTTTACACAGCTGGTCAGAGCACACATGAGGAAAATAATTCTAGCTTTTCTCTTAGCTTTTGTGGTGAGATGAAAGCAACAGAATATTTGAAGGGTAAAGCTGAACTACGCTTTGAAAAGTAGTTCTCTGTTGTTTATCTTATTTTTATTAATTTGCTGATCAACTGGTATATAAAAAATTTTACTCAAATTAAAAGTCTCAACATTTTGACAAAGTTTATGACTTAGTTTAGATTCACTTTTGATGCTTTATGGCAGTCTATTTATAGTCAAGTTTAAATTCTATAATTTTTTGCAGTATGCCAACCATAATATACTTAAGTAAAAAATTTGGGTAAAATAATTTAATAACCCTTTTAAAATCGAAAGAAAAGAACACAATTTTTAAAATAATTTTAACTCACTACCATAAAGTTAAAAAAGAAACAGAAGCCCGTCTCACAGCCATCGTAGCACAAATTGGCTCATAATTGCCAGGTCAACCAACACAGAAAGTATTGTGTTGCCATAGCATGGTAATTCAAATCCACTTAGATTTAAATTGCAGAGTAGGAATTTAAGCTTACCCTGAAAAAATCACTAAAAAGAAAAAAAGTTTTGATAGGGAAGATGTTTACCATCGTCTTTTACAGCACATTAGCAAATATTTTTAGACACAGTTTCACATTACAGTTTTCTGATCGTTCACTACCGCATGCTGGACTTAGTCAAATAAAAATGAAATAAAAAATGCAGGCAATTATTTCACTGATTATATTTAAAAAAAATGAAATAAAAAATGCAGGCAATTATTTCACTGATTATATTTAAAATCAAACTGGATGAAACCTAGTAGATGTGCTTCGCTTGTTATACAAAACTTACGTGTGTAATACAAATGCTTCTTGCTGTCTCTGATTTTACAGAACTGAATATAATTCATCAGCCGTTCACATCCTATAGTTGACACAAACTTAATGTTTCAGCTTCAATGATGATATTTTCTTACCGGATAGATGTTTTAATGAAATAATACTTAGTATTGGTAGACATCGCTTGTTCTTGTGGATTGACAAAAAAATATCAACTACGGTTGAAAAAAATTCCACTCCTTAGCGGCTGATTAATACATATTACGAAGGACTTTAACATTTTCTCATCTTTGTTTTCTAAAGAGTTGAGGTTGGACTCCTGAACAGGTTGTAAACTTTAATTTTTTCCAGTATTTGGCGAGCAGTTTGCTTGTAGTTATGTTGCGATTTCTTGGTGGCCGAGCCGCATTGATTTTCCCATCTTACATTTTTTAAATTCAGACTTAATTTTTCCATCCAATTTTCCGCCACGTCTCACATTTTGCACACAAAGAATATACTGATATTTTCTACCTGTTTATTACTACACTTTTTTGATGAATACTGCTGTCTGGTTGGTTCAAGGTTCACTTTCTCTTGAAGTTCTTCAGGATAGTTTTTAATAATTTCCTTCACAAATCATACTACATCCATACACTTCACGTTGATAGCTCAATTTAACGACATTTATCAATCAACAATACACAAAAATCTGTTTACAGATTGTTTCAGATTTTATAGATTTTTCAATTGGATCAGGATTTAGCAAAATATATTTCCTGCATCATTTCTTTCCACTTCAAATTAACACGCGATTATTCAATTTTCAGGATTAAGACTAGTCACGATATTGGGGGAACGTTGTGGAACGTTTTACTTGAACTGGATCTGTTATCACAAATTTGCCCCAAACTTTCCTTCACAATTTGTCAACCATCTTACCCATCATAACAGGTCTGAAAACATCTCGACAGATTTACCATTTACCCAGGATATCAATAACTGGTTCACGATTGGTTACTCTCTTTGGACTTGTAGGCAACTGTGAATGTCTAACGCTGGGATCGCTATAGACGATACTTTCACACGGGCTTGTGTCAAGGCTCCTGGTCATACTTTGTGCTCGGACATTTTTGAAACAGAACGATAATTCCTTCTTAACATCTTTTCTATATAAATGGTCTTGGGCCAATGGCTTTGGCAGATATTTGGGCTTTATCTGAGCATCTGTTTAATTTTGTTAATGACAAATCCTACTTCATATTTTTTAAACAATTCTGCTTCTTAACGATTTGCCAACTTTTTCTGAACATCCTCTCGGAATTAGTGAATGGGATTTGAATCTTCCTGGCATCTCCATGTAGATGGTTTTGTGTGATTGTTTCGCAGATTTTCTCTGGAAATTTGTGAATATAATAAAACGACTTTCCAGATCACACCATTACAAGACAATTTTGTAAAACGGTTTGCAGGCATTCGCTGGAAATTCCTTTAAATTTGTGATCCGCTGTGACTAAGAGTTGATTAATTTGTGAATATAATGAAAATTCCTTGTCCACATTATTACTGACGTATCATCAGTGTAATAGCCTATAAAATATGTCACGCACAGGTATCAAAGAGCTAAGGTCGACATACAAATTACTCGTTGCATAATGCCATCCAGGGCACATCTACTCATTAGCGTCCAAGATAATGCCGAATGTGGCGTTAACGGCATATCTGCGCTGCTATGTGCCTGCATTGGTGGTATTGGCGTTTTTGAGCACTGTGTACACGTTATCGACCTTAGCCAGGTGTTCAAAGAAAGGTAAAAGGTCCAGTAACTCTGTATCTGACAAATCATCGAACCACGACGCTACCGGCACCTACAATAAGACAACGTACATTTCATAAATGTTTTTAAATTAGACAAAATTAGACACAACTCACGCACCACACATTTCCTCAACGTTTCATTGAACAATTTTCAGAGACAAAGAAAGTGGAGAAAAAAAAATGGTATAAAATAACAGAATTTTGTTGAAGACATTTGATGTCACTTACTATGTTTCCTGGAAGATATTTCATGTAATTAACAGTATTTTGTAGATTGAAGATATTTGAAGGTAACTTTCACAGTTTTGTCAACAGAAATATACAGGACATTAATTTGCAGAAAGATACAAAAATATAAACTAGCAACATTTTACTGATAGAAGATATGCGATCTAAACTTACAGCGTTTTGTGGATGGAAGATATAAGAGGCAGGAGAATTATCTATAATCACGGATTTGTGCAACTCTCGACCCAATCGACTCAAGTCCTGAAAAGATTAGCCATAAAATGGCTTATAGTCTTAATATTCTGTATAAATAGATCACCAGCCCGATTAGTTAACACGTACATTAAATTGTAACCAAAATGATTAGTTTTACTAATTCAGTACAGTTGAACCAATGCACCAAAGTCTAACCACAATCACTTGAAAATAAAACACTGGCAGATAATTCCACATGTATATTATCTATAATACATTCATTTTTTCTGTCTTAAATAAAATATTCATATATCAGGGTATGCATGATCCAGGGGAATAGTTTGGGAACCCAGCACCAGACCAGTAACCTGAATTGGCACTTGTGTCAGAGGGGAGGGAAAGGTTATTATATTCAAGTTTTTTTGAAACAGTATATCATTTTCATTTGAATAAAATTTGAAATTGCTCAAACTTGTATTGACATATTCACTGAATGATGGTTAAACAATTTATGTTATAATAGAATCAGTTAAGGTGCCCAAACCCCTTTAAAGGGGTTCAAAATCAGCATTAATCAGACCTTATTGAATTTTCTTTAGCCATATTAAATATTTCGTGTTCATCAAAAGGCAGCCAAACTGGACTTCCACTGGCATGTATCTATTACAGGACATTTTCCACAGACCTTGACATAGTTTCCATTATGAAAGACACAGGACTCGCGGAACAAACGTGTCCTAAACACTCCCCATTTATCCAACAAATCAGCCACAGGATCAGCATACTGGAACAAATAGGTCAAGGTGAAACAATTAGGTCAAGGTGAAACAATTAGGTCAAGGTGAACCAATTAGGTCAAGGTAAAATAATAAGGTCAATGAGAAACAATTAGGTCAATGAGAAAAAAAATTAGGTCAAGGTGAAATAATACGGTCAAGGCCAAAAAGGTTAGGTTAAAGGTTATTTCCTTTTTATGATGGCGTGCCATCCCAATCTGTGCAATAAACC
>JAVFBZ010180034.1:0-15458 GCA_032466195.1 Katharina tunicata
AATATGTTCTCATTAGATGTTATAAACTAATGCCACAAACATTAGCTTTTAAGAACAACCTACTTAGTTCCAGTCGACCTGTAAGTTGAGTGCATGGCTCTAATCTGAGCCTCTGCAGCTAAATAGAGAGCCAACTTCGAGAAGAATGAACTCCGTCCCAGGTTTGGAACTGATGTATCATTTTCATGCAAGAAATAAATGAACATTCTTCTGAACAGTTAAACATGGCACTTAAAATACCACACATTTGTTTTGGAGCAGTCTTTTTCCCACCTACACAGCTCGGTTTATTGAACTGATGGTCTCTGAAGGGTGTAGCTAAGAATAATCGCCTCACGATTAATTGGTAAATGGAAACTGCAAACGACAGCAATTAATCACATAAGATACAATTAAATAACTGCACTCTTGTCAGAGCTATGCTAAATCAAAATAAATAAACCTCTGACTGCTTTAAAGGGTGGCTTTGCGGTTTCTATAAAACAGTCGTTTTGTCAAAAAAAAAAAAAAAACAGAATACAAAGTTATCTGTCATCGCCAATTATAATTTGCTCAATACAAGCTTTTTAAAAGTATTTAGATTTTGCTAAATTAACTGAATGAATTATGTTTTTCTTAACTAATTTCAATATTTATGTTTGCTTGATAGTGAGATTCTAAACAATGCAATAGTGTATCTCATGGAAGACGAGGGTGAGAAGGGGCACATGTACGACGCCATGGGTTAGTAATGCTCCGCAAAGCAAAACTACTTTTTTCAAACTGTTTCTTTAATTACACAAGGTATCATCTACATCGATCTGACCCAAATAATACATAATTTGTTATGAAGAAAAGTGATAGATTTTACAAGTTGACACGGATTTCTTTTTTTTAAGAACGGTTACTTGAAGACCGGATCCCAGCCCTTATATTTCAATTAAAATTACAGGGACTTTTCTGGACTTATATCGTGAAATGTTGCATTTTGTAAGAAGAAATAAAAGACCATCAGCGTGATCCCTAAGCAATTCACAGTTTTTCAAGATGCTAATCACAGATTTTGATCGACCATTACTAACCTTTATGATTTGACGTGTAACAAATGATAGGATTGTATTGATTGAATACGTGACGTGTGGTGATGTATATATGTTGACGTGATAGAAAACACGTTAACACACATTGTATTCACCGACTAGTTGGTTGAGATGTTACTTCCATTTGCTCTGTCTTGTTGTAAACAAAAGTGCCATAGTCGAGACATTTTTTACATATGTTTAATTTTCATTTTGATGTCCATTTTTTGAACGTATCTGCATTATTTGTCCCCATCCAAAATGAGTATAAGTGTCGCTAACAAAGAAACATCCAGCCTCTCGTATTTCAATATGTTAGAGTCTGGAATTTTGTCTGAGTTTATAAATTAGATTATTCACCTTGCGTTGACCACCCTTCTATATCATATATGGATAAACTATACGCTTCAATGTTAGTCAGCCCGTCACGATTTTTAATAAAGCTTATTAATCTCAATTACGATGACATACAATACCACAGAGGTATATTTTCCATCCAATGTAAGATGATTTGTGGAAGAGAGATATTAAGTTTTTGATTTAATAGCACCGTGGCTCATCTCACTTCGATTTACAGTGCGCTGCTTTATGACTGTCTGTCGACACGTGGGACAATTCTCATGCAAGATCAACTGATTACAATGACCCACGTAGCAAAATATGTAATATTTCCATTAACAATGGATCGCAATATAAAAGCACAAGACGCCAGGATTGATGCACTATAGTAATATTTTGCTTAGGAGACATCATAAATATAAACAATACTGTAGACCCTCCATTCTGTATTAAATTCAAAGTACAATCCAACAAATGCATTTTGCATAATAGTTCAAATAGAGTAAACACACAGGATGTCAAAAAAACGTCCAACTCTCTGAGGCCCGATGTATCAATACTCTGTATTGTATCTTAGTAACACAATATATAAAAAAAAGCTATATGTTTATAGGGCGATCAATATCCCCTATACTTCATAAAGCCTGATGGAGCATATTTGTTCATAACGGATTACAAGCGTATACTTAAATGTCAAACTAGCCCTATGGAACCGAGTACTAATGTAGAGCGTTTATACAATATAATTGGTAACAAGCCTAGCCCCAACTCCCCACCCATTAGCAATCGGCAAAATCTCGCGTGATAGTTGAATATAAATATGCCCCAAAATCTTACTTTTTGTTTACCGCCGTATGCACAATAAAAACAACCACACACAAGGCGTCACCGAGCGAAATTATGATGGCTTTAGAATAGGCAAAGTTCAATGTGGGAGCACATTATATTCTAAAGGCAAACCGTGGAATCTGCAATGTTACATAGAGGTTGATGGTTATTACCAGATGATCTCTTCTTAATTGAATTAGATATTTAATGCAACATTTCCCATGATTAATTTAAAGCCACGTTATGGTTGTTTATGTTAAGATTTTCTTTCAAGACTAGTATTTCCGAAATCAGTACTACAACAACAACACAAATTCATCTATATGTACAGCCCGCGGTTAAAAATATGCGTGAAATACCAACAACCCCTATATACTGGCAAAATCTCATGTGCGACAGTGGCTCGTGTATATCCTAGTACGACTCAGAAAACTGATACGCGACAAGGTGGAACTGTTGATAGATAACGTGTCATATGCCTCCACTTGTGTTTCTAAAGGCACCAGCCATGACAACATTTATATCAGTCATTTGTGTACACTAGAATGTAGTACAAACACATAACAGGAAAGGTAGGAAAGACTCAATGATACGTTGGATATTCATTTCAGAGCCTGAAGGAATAATTTAATACTGTAACTCAGAACTAAGCAACAGAACTGCGTCTTATCCATACACAAATAACGCGATATTAAATTTCTGAAGATAAGGAACCCATGGTTAAGTAACTATGGATATCAGTATTAAAATGCCGTTCAACCCTTTTAAGGGGGCCTTATTGTGGCCATTATCCCATATTAACCATGGTATACCCTAATATTACAGGATAAACTAATTTAGTAAACTACAAATACAGTGTTAAAATCAACGATTTATTAGACAATATATCTTACTGGCAAGATTCGTAGTGGTATATATTTGGATGGTAACTGATTGAACCTGGGATGTATCACAGGAGTGTGAGTCCAGCTAACATCCATGGCCTGTTTGGTAGACTCTGTGGATAGGCTTTACTCCATAGGAACACAAAAGTATTTTCGTCTACACAGACGTCTCTATGTAGACGATGATTGTCAGTGGGGCAGCATCAAAGACGTTTGTATTCTAAGGTAAACATGTTGTGACAAGACACACTTTGCATGTGCGATATGATTATTCTCTTGAAATGCAAATACACTGGTACGTGTTTACCGTAAGAAGATTTTTCATGGGGAATTTTTAGTTTTTCATACTAGACCAGAGGAAGAGTTGAAAATATCATGGTAAATTTGACCTCCGCATGATAAATCTATTAGGGATTTGTTTAGATACTTAGAACATCCGATAATGACTGACTGGGTTTCAAAGATTAAAAGGGTCATCTAGTAAATATATTTGCTTACCACAACAGAAGTCTCAACCGCTGTCTGAGGCAATATTAACCATGAGCTTACTTGGGATGAAAGTTTGTAAACAGGGATGCTTTGTCACAATTGCCAGTCCTTAGCTGACAATTTCAAAGGGACTAACAGCGTAAGATAATTGCAAAACAGGCGTGGAATGCAGGTGTACTAAAATAACCATAAGTGCAACATGGTTAAATATCCTCTTGTCAAGATCAGGCTTTCTATTGAAGAATGACCAGCCAATTTCAATGTGTTTTCTGTTACAAGTTCTAATACCATCATTAGCGTGACACTGGGCTATCTGGGGGAAACCAATTAACAATGTGCATCAGGAAAATTGGAAAACGGCCCCAGAAAAGAGGGTAGACGGCCTTAAATTACCATGACAATCACACACCCTGGTTAAATGCACGGCTTCAAGGAGTTATGATCTTAGATCGACCAGAGAAATAAAAACATTACAAATCTCTACATTGATCACGATTGACCTTGATGGTGCAAATGTGTGGATATTCTCAAGGTCGCTGAGTTTTAAATTTCTCTGGAAACGCATGGACTAATTTTGTGTGTACAATATTAAAATGTCCTTATGAAGATAGAGCCTTGAGCTTTTGAGAGCCTGGGATAATTATACAAAACACATGTTCTAATAGCAGGATATAAATTACTGTGATTCCAAAGTAGTTTAACAACTTTACAAGATAGGACATTTGATACTAGAATTAACAGTCAATGTCAATGCCGTCTCTGTAGAAAATCTCCTACATATATCTGTGGTTTATTTTGTTACGAGTGATGAACCCCATTGAGTGTCCTGCAATGTTCAATATGTCAACATTCAGTATATATAGGAAATGTTCAGGTCACAGCAGTTATTTTGTTTTTACCAAATTGCGTCCCAAAGACACAAGTAGGCTAAATCGTCTGGCAAACGCATTGATATCCATTAGTACGACGTTTAAAACAGTTAACGAGATAGCATCGCGTGAACCAGACCTCTCGCGCTAACTTACGATCCGCGAAGAGGGTCTGGTCAAGGTGCATTTAAAAAGTTTAAAATAACACAGGTCCCGAAATCACCGAGCTCTTGTTCTGATAGGTTTCTGAAAAGTCCTTTTCAAAAATATTTCAAACATTAAATACAGCCCAAAACCTATCTGTCTAAGCACAAATTAATTCATTCTAGATTTATTTTTTTCAGTTTGAAGCATATTTACCCCGTGCTTATCAGAACACGAGCTCGGTGATTCCGGGACCAGTGTTATTTTAAACTTTTTAAATGCACCATGACCAGACCCTCTTTGCGGATCGTAAGTTAACGCGATAGGTCTGGCTCACACGAGACTATTAACGAAACAGAAGAGAGTCAGCATTTAAGACTTGTTTAAACCACTGACATCTAGGTCTTGGGACATGAATAACCAATAAAGTAAAGTCTTTACAAAGCGGTTCGAAAACTGTCATCCTTACTTTTATAACTTTTATCCTTGTGTTTGAAGAGCAATGCTAAACATTTACTCGTATGGCGGGCTTTTCAGGCTACGTCAAGTGCGTTTCCTTATCATATCATATTATTCGATAAATATTGTATCAACTTCATGGACTAATCCCACAGCGCAATAATATCCCAATTGTCCTGCGGGTGAATTCGCCCTACATTTGTTGTTTTCAAAGTGTTCTTAGCAAGTATTCACATTATTTAAGTTAATTCGACTTTTGGAATACCATTGTGCCAAGGTTACCACCATATCTTAACTTTGTCCCGATTATCAGAACTTTACCAAGATAACCGATTATGTTAGGCACAGGAAATCATTGACCTATATTTTGTGCCGGTTTACATCTGCGTATGGGGGTTCTAGTTATTTAGGTCCAAGCTTATATATTATGCTCGCATTTTACCCGCATTGTATATACATGTTTATGTATTGTTTATTACAATAGTTTCCAGCTACATGCGTTAATCGTAGACTTAAAAATAGATACCGTATTTCAGAAGTTCGAAATTTCGGACGAAAAAACAAAATACAAACAGTTGTACTTCTATTAGGTAGACAGACGTCTTATACAATGTATATGAACATGATCGATTCTGTCTGGAGATAGCAACGGGCACTGTATGTTGCATTATGGATAACCAATACGATCTATTATGTTCTGTTTAGTTGATGTTGTTCTGTACCCTCCCGAAAGTAATCGTGTACTATTATACAGAAAATAAACTACTTTCAAACTATGAAAGACATTAGTCGCATAATAAGGCTTTAAACCATTGTCCTACATTTCTTTATCAAAAAGCACCAATGGAAAATGTAATGGGAGGTAGAGGTCGATGTCAGGACAAGGGATAACCAAAAAATAATATCCGAGAGCGGTCGATCTGCAATACGTTTTTATTTCATTTGCTTGGCGTTTCAAGCTGGACTCAACGCAACGTATCTTATATGTCGCTTTATAGTCATTTTTGGGGGAAAATCATGAGCAAAATTTGTATAACCCTTCCGCAATCTAAGAAGCCATTGAAAATTTTCTTTTATTCACACACTCCATTGACTCAAAGCGAGGTATCTGTTCAATCCATTTCGAATATGACCGACATATAGGTACGAAAAAATAGTGTGTGTAAATATAATGGAGGTTATCAAGCAAACATTTACGGCAGTTCCACTGTAAATCTTTCCTTGACTGTTCCTTGTCTTTTTGGGATATAGTTGTATGTTAAAAGAGAAACCTTTATCCAGACGAAGGTGTTGACTTATTTAGCATTCTATCGCAAAACCCTTTACATGGACAAAACACTAACGTCCTGTGTTCTATGCTTGGTTGCACAAAACGTGCACAAATAGGCACACAAGTGAGGCAACCTTGGATGTGTAAATTTGCGGAGGGAGTAACCAGAATAACAAGATACAGGTTCAGCACCAGCGAAGTTGGTTATTAGCATTTAATACTTGAAGAAGTAATGATTTGTTAATTGCTGTTTTCAATGTTATACTACACAACTACATTTATGCAAGAAAGTCGGAAGAAGAATACCCCATCGAATTGTTCTTCAAATAGAGGCGTTGCGAACCGGTGCCATTACGTGTGCCGCACAGTTGCAACACAATACAAATTCTTCTACACACCATACAAATGCTTTATATGACTCTTGACTGATTTAAGATTGTCACGTATGTGAAAATGGATAGAAATACATATATATTGCACCCGAGTTCAAATCACGGTGGAGGCAAAGAAAAAAAGGTTTCTCAACATTTATACAAAAATATATATATTGCACTTTTATTTCTGTGCTTTGTAGAAATGAGTCCAATGTCATCATATGAAAACCATTAAATATCTCTAAACGTGAAAGGATATTAGCCGAGTAAAACATCTAAGCCATTACCCTACTTTTAGTCTGTTGAAAACATCCACCCTAAAGAGCTAATGTAGTGGAATGAACTTTCCTATAGAAGTGCAGAACAGGCAAAGGAAATCTTTGTAAAACGGACTGAGAAAAAGATTCTCCGCGCATTATCTCTATTGTCTATCACGGTAGAAATGAATGCGTCAAATGAGAATATTTTCGCATCATATCTAACGATGTAAGTACATGTTGTATAACACACTAGATTGTTTTATGATCATAAAGGCCATCTGGCTGAGTGCATTAAGTTTCGAGCTGACATTCATAATTTCATACTCAGCTCAAAAGGAACAATATCCTTCCAATAGAACAAACGCTTAAATAACTCATATAATATTTGTTGTTTTAGTGTCGCTGTAATACATCGCCATCATATATGTGAAATAACTGCGTTAAGCGCCAATTAATCAACTTGTTCATCGTACCAAAACGTAACTAGGCGCGTTTATGTTATGTAAACGTATCGAAATGTCGCAACAGACCTCAATGTGGAGAATAAAGAGAAACACAAAAGTGACAATTAAAACAAGGAAGCAAACGCTAAACCCATTAAAATCAATTGTAGTTCATTTGACCCGAATTATTTCTTGTATAGCTTATTTAAAGTTGAAGCCGTAAAGAAACGCGTTTACCGAATAACGCCCCTGTATCCAGACTTCAAAAAGGGTGCAGCTTTCAATTGTCATACCTACACAATTCATTCACTGTTGGAAATCAAATGTATTTGGGAATACACAATTGATTACTACTTAAGGTTGGTTTTGGCAAATTATCGGCATGTTTTAATACATGACCCACGAAGCTGTTTCAATGGCAATGTAGCTACCGGTGACGGCCTTGAGGAAGAAATAAATGCGCAATTGTCTTGAGAAAGTAACTCACAATTATCAACGTGGTAACTCTCGACATTTCTCCCATGAGAGTTAAAATTGATACATATATAACAATCTGTATAAAGCCATGAAATATGTTTGTTGATAGGTTTGAAGTAAGTTGTTATGAGTTATAAGTAAGATTTTAACTAACTTTTATGTTTTAATGTAAAGGCAACACTGTGACTAAGTTGAGGAAGCGTTGACTGTTGACTGTTGAGTCCCGTTCATTGCCCCCCTTAAAGGATCGAATCACCCCGCGGGCTTTACTACTTAAGGAAGAGCAAACTTCCAATGAATTACCCTTCACTTTGACGATTAACACCTACCAAATGAATAAATAAAGATATCCAAGTAAGAATGGCCACAATGTGTATTTAAACGAGAGCACCAAGCTCATACAATTTATGAAAGCTTCTATAAACCATAAGTCATGATTTTAATAAAGTTTATTCAAGGACACACAATAAGAATGAGGTATGTTTTTGAGTCCAATATAAATATATCAAATGTCTTGTTGTACATGGACAATACTTTTCTGATTTTATGGCATCGGCGATATCACTGATGGGTTCAGATCGCCTGCCGTCTTGATGACTTATAATTAGATAATCTAAATGATAAAAATGAAGAACGTGAGATGATTTTTGCAAGGCTACTTAACATTTTTCAACAGATAGCGGCAACGAAAAGTCACATGTACATGTAGCTGAAATACATTTAGTACATATACCGTATATAGCAGGACTACTATATTGTATTGACGAACCGTAGGGACGTACAAGCTATCAGAAATCCTTCCTGTTTCCAAAGCGAAACGTGGCCTCTTTAAACTATTGTGTTTACAATGGACTATTAAACAAAAGCACAAGAAGCCTGCATCATTTTGTACTTATGAAATGTAGATAAAAAGTGTTCCATGTCTGAACTGCTCTACGTTATTTCAGGTAGTGGCCGAGTAATTCGATACTGGTAATCGAAAATTTTGGAGAACATTAAGTCTAGCGTGAAAGTCAATTTAAGGGGATGTGGAATCCCTGCTGTAGTATCTATGGAGAACTGTGTTAGAAATATGATTATCACATTTTACTGAAGCTCTATCTGGCCAGACTATTATCTTTCTTACTCCCAGATAAATAAATCATTATTGTATATACCAAGATGTAAGACGCAACTCCGAGCAACGATGTTTAAGATTCTATATATCTCGGTTTTATTAGACCATCTTCAGACTACTGCAGAATTGTGACTTCGGTCGTCTATGCTAAACTGTTCCGTGGAAATCACATGGCCACGTATATACCAAGTACACATGTACAGCATCAAAATTCTCTTCTCGTCAGGTGAAACATTTTCCTGTGTGACTAGAATTGCTGAATCTGTGTTGAGTATAGATATTAATGTGACAGACAGTACTTTGAATGTGTCCTGACAGGAAATGAGTCCCAAGTCTTTAAAATGTAAACGAACTTCTGATCTTACCTTGTTAAGTTTATATACGGAATGTCGTCAGATTTGACTTGTATGCTTGGTACAAGTATAGAGTAAAAGATTGAAGATTTTTACAAAGACCTTGTGAACATAAAAGGTTACATTTAAAGAGAGATGCGAGAAGGGCGAAGAAATGGTTGTTGTTTTTTTTTCGTTGGTTTGATGCTAGCTGTTTACTTGTAAAAATAGCTTTCACGGAATAAAAGGTAAAGACGAAGAATGTCTGAAAAATACGATCCACCGATCTTCGATTCATATAATGAGCTCCTATGAACAAGAGACACTGAATCTATGATGTCGTGAATACAGGAAGAAACGGCAAGTATCTCCGCTTACAACGGAACACACACGATTTCTTTTCAGAATTACCAGCCAATTTCACGGAGCTTTCAGCAGTTGATCCTGCCAATCATTAGGATCACACGGGGGTACCAGATGGAAGCAATTACCTAGGTTTAAAGGCGAATTAGGTAAACAGCTCACTGATAAAGGCGTGCAATGTTCTCGTGGAAATTTGACCTGTGATGTTAAGGGTGTAACAACCACATCAACAGGAAACATTATATGAAATGGGCTAAGAAAATAAACTTTAGCTCGAGACTCTCAGCATGAGTGAACGTTTTACCATTTTCAATACGTCTTATAACGTGTCGATCAATGCATGATATATTTAGATTATCAGTCCGATGTGTCACGGAATGTGACGATGAACTAACTTAGCTATCGAAGCAAATCTATAGTTCATACTATAGATAATTCTTTCTAAAAGGTCAATGGTCACCAAGCCCTATTTATCATGTTATTTTCCGTACACTCATCCTCTTATCTTAAAATTCTCGTCTATCCTTTGAAGAATTTCGTAACTTCAATTCTCTCAATATTCATAGATCTATAGCCATTCTTAAGCGGCTTAGTGTTTTGCCAATATCAACAAACAAACAACATTTAAATCTGTTTTGTAGCAATTTTGTGACACTATAGCATTTTTACGCGATCTATATGTAGCACGTTTAAGGGGCAAACAACTATTTTGCTTCTGGGATAACACTCATTTACATAGAACAGAATCCAGCTCTGATTTTACTTAGGTTGAAACCCATGTGGGGATGGAACCAACAACGATCAGAGTCAGGCACTGAATCAACTGGCGTAATGTCGTCTCCAACGGTTTTAGTGTATTTTAAGCGTTACTTTGAGCATAATGGTTGGTGTAGGGCAAAGCGTAAGATAAGCTCTCGTTATTTCTGGAACAGAGACTAAGCTTTTTCGGGGTCAATCCGACTGACAAATGTCTTGTGATATTTCACAGATATACAGTTATTTTCAAACAACAATCAGCCTAATTAAGCTTTCGTCGATGGTATAACTCTCCACAAGTTCGACCAAGCGTTGACAAATGATACATACATGGCATGCATATTCAGTATGTATTCTGTATATGAATATATGGAAAACATATTAGTTTCAAGAAAATCAATAACATTGCCGAACTTCAGATAGTGAAAAAAAATCCACCTCAATAATCTAATAATATAAAGGGTACAGTTCATGGTCGATTTTAAGTTAATAAAAAAAGATTATTTTGGGATCATGGTAACTGATAACACTAAGTTATTCACCTGTACACAAGAATTCCTTCTTAGCCTCTAACAGCATCAATTATCTACATGTAGTTCGATCTTGTTCATACATCGAATACAGAAACAAATAAGGCTACAAACTGCTCTGTTATTTTTTTTTTAAACCTCATTTTATTAAATAGAATTGTACACAGTAAGCCACAGGCTTATATCGTGTACATTAAGGAAATAACATTCTGTACAGTAACATTCATGTTGTTTAAATGAAATACACATGGTCGGTGTAGTTTGCCGTCCAGTGAACAATACAAGACAAAATGAAACAAATGAATAGTTGAAAAACAATAAGTCATGTAATATCTCAATATCTATACGATATGTTCAACATTTATAACTAGCTGAACACTCTATATATAACAAAGGGTGTGGTCGTCTGCAGGGGTGACTCGGCTGGCAGCGGCCTATTGCCCTAGAGAGATAGCGACAACAAAAATCAACATAATATGAATCGCCTTGTTGTGGAGATAAAGTGACATACTGCTTGGACAATAGCACAATTTATTTCTACTGTTATTTCTTTTGAACCGTAGAGGAGGAGTGTTGTTGAGATTTGGTCACTGAAGCCTGTATTCTTTAACTCACAAATTAGATTTCGTCTTTCATTTAAATACTTTGGACATTCCAAAAGATAATGGTCAGCCGTTTTACAGACATATCCACAGGCACAAATAAAAAGGTAAATAAAAATAGAAATAAAATTATTAGAAAGGTCATAATTTAAAGAGCTACAACCATTTCTCATTCTAAATAGACAAATGTTAAATTTCCTACCACCATGATAATACCACAATGGAGGGCTGGTGAGTCTAAACAAAACGGAGAAGCTTCTTTTTAAATTGGATATCGTCATCAATTTCTTTTAAATTAGAGAATTCCAGTCACGAGTAGTTGAAGTGAAAAGGGACTTTGAAAATGACACTGTTTTCGCAAAAATAGTTGTTAATATATTTGAATAGCTTTGCGGGCACGGGTTTCTTGTCTGAGCAGGTTAAGGGAGATTCGCTTGTAAAGATCTCAAAGCGAGATCCACAAGAATTTTTTTAAAAGCACACAAACGGTGAATTTTTCGTCTATCTGCCAAAGTATTAAAACCGGATTTATCGTATAATAATGTTGTTGTAGTACTTTTGGTGAGCCCAGTTATAATGTTCTGTTATTTGATATTAATTGCATTATAACCAAACACTACGAAGACACGAATTATATTCTCTTGATTTTCTTTTTTCTCCTGTACCATCTCAACATCAGCCTGACGCCATCGAACAGAATACATTACCACCATCAAGGTAGTATAAAACTTAATACAGTAATAGCGGCACAAAAATATCTTCACCATTAACCTACTTTATATCCGGCAGAAAAGTATCCATCTGGTTGAGCTAATGTAAAATAGAGAACAGTCCAATCTCCGGTAACCATACATACCGCTACATACACCTTTCTATGATGGTTTTCAAACGAAATTAAGAGATACGTGTAAATGAAAGAAATTAGTTTTTTTAACTCAGTTTTGTTTTTCACGACAAAGCTATATCCGTCGCATGTGAATGTTTTTACACTAGATAAGGATATGTGAGTAGTATTTATATACTAGAGTCTCTTTAAGATCAAAATAACAACGCCAACGAGTCAACGGCAAAGCAATCCCTCCGATTACTAAACAAAGGAATAAGAGTTTATAACAATTCTCGTGAATCTGTTTACAGAAGATAGCTGTAACTAGTTTTAATATAATTGAGTCTCTTTAAGTTCAAAATAGAAACCCCAACGAGTCAACGGCAAAGCAATCCGTCCAATTACTAAATAAACGAATTAGAGTTGGTTACAACTCTCGTGAACATGTTTACAGAAGGTAGCTGTGAATAGTTTTAATATACCAAAGTCTCTTTAAGATCAAATTAACAACGCCGTCGAGTCAACGGCAAAGCAATCCGTCCAATTACTAAATAAATGAATTAGAGTTTATTACAATTCTCGTGAACATGTTTACAGAAGGTATCTGTGAATAGTTTTAATAAACCAACGTCTCTTTAAGTTCAAATTAACAACGCCGTCGAGTCAACGGCAAAGCAATCCGTCCGATTACTAAACAAACGAATAGGAGTTTATTACAACTCTCGTGAACCTGTTTACAGAAGGTAGCTGTGAATAGTTTTAATATACCAAAGTCTCTTTAAGATCAAAATAACAACGCCGACGAGTCAACGACAAAGCAATCCGTCCGATTACTAAACAAAGGAATAAGAGTTTATTACAACTCTCGTGAATCTGTTTACAGAAGGTAGCTGTGAATAGTTTTAATATACCAAAGTCCTTTTAAGATCAAAATAACAACGCTAACGAGTCAACGACAAAGCAATCCGTCCGATTACTAAATAAACGAACTAGGGTTTGTTACAACTCAAGTGAATCTGTTTACAGAAGGTAGCTGTTAATAGTTTTAATATAATTGAGTCTCTTTAAGTTCAAAATAACAACGCCAACGAGTCAACGGCAACGTAGAGGTTTCAATTACCGAACAAACAAACTACAGTTTATTACAGCCGTCTTTCGTTTATTTTACACGCAGATTTATGCACCAAGCACACCGCTTAATCTAATTACGCCTCTGTCGCCGTTCTTTCAACTGACTGTTCAGCTTAATTGTCATCATATAGCAACCGCTGTGTGACTAGTTTAAGTCTTAGTTTGAGGTAAGAGTTGATGCTGTTTAAAGATAAGGGTTAGTCTTAACGTGTGCCCTATACAGACCAAAGAACGACATGTGTTAAATACATGCCAGACTAAAACCCTTTCAGTATTATTAAATCTGCTGATAATTGTCCTTCGGGAGAATTACATATCGAATTGTCTCGATAAATCAATGCACTTAACCTATTATAGGCGGCATTACTCTCCACAAATTCACCTACGACGGTTGAGAGTGGAGCTTTAAATGTCAAACCTCTTCAGCCTCCATTACTTTAATAGTATTAATCGACGAAACGTGAAAATATATTATACCCCTTACCAATACCCCCTTATCCTCAATACCCATAACCATAGTCTTGAAAACTCATAGTTCTTAAAAACCCATTCATAAAAATGGATTTGTACAGATCTACTTATCATATAATGGTCTGTTTTGGGTTCAACCAGAAGTACATGTCAGATCGAATTTCTGTTAATATATAAACATAGTAACTGGACATATCTTATTATACACTGTATAAAAACATCATGTTAGTCATTTGGAACAAACCTCGTTTAAACTTGTTTTAGTTTGATTTTAATATTAAATTGCAAACAAAAAAAAACAAAAAAGCGTGCGAACTGGTTCAGAAAGATTCTGGTCACAAACCACACATGCTATGCCTCCTAAATGCTTTCAATAGGGCCTACAGACAAACTAATTTGCATTGGGACTAAAACTTACCCCGGTAATGTGGTCCGTTGTTGCAAATATTTTGTTACTTTTAATGCTGTAGATTTGTTAATAAATCATCGTTTACGGGACACTAGAATTGACTTAGCATAACTATCATCGATCATCATTGATTCATGAACTGGAATTGTTTTCGATGAGGTCACGATACTCAGACGATGGGTACTCTGAGTTAGTCCTGCTTTAAAGGGGAAGAAAACGTAAAAAAGATTCAGCCATAATAGATAGAATGCATGGAAAGTTAAGAAAAATAGTGACCCAAATGTGTAGGAAATGTCAATGTTATTGTTTGAGACAAATTAAGCAGACACCTGTATGGTGGACTACCTCTGCAACATTGTTCATGTCTCCCTAACCTAAACCTTTGCTACTTAAATACTTCAAAAATAATTAGCTTTAGTTTATCTTAGTAACTTTTGACCTAGCGTTGCCTGTATGTCATGAAATGTCCACCGCCCTGTGCCGTCATGCCTTCGGATCTATGGGGCATTACAAAGTATTTCTGTTGGGTCGTCCTGTGAATTTTTTTGTTTGCTTTGCCGGCCGGGTGGTTTTCTTCGCGCGTTTGTTTGTAAGACTTTCATGTCAGTGAAATAACCGCCACGACGTATTTAGCCTTCGGCAAGTGAGCTATTTTTAGCCACTGTCGTAGATATGACGTCAGAGTTCAGACCGGAACTCGGGCAAACTGTCTGCTGGAAAACATGTAAAGCAGTGCAGGTGGAGTTAAAATGACGAGAAAACATTGCTGTTTTGGTGTTTGCGAAAGCGACTCCCGTTAATACGGAAGAAATGATATGAATGGAGTCTTTTTTATCAACTTTCATAAACCTATAACTCAACGAGAGAAATGTATAAAGTGAATTCGCCTATGTGGTCGACCCTCTGAGCATTTCAACGTTGACAGAGTGAACAGAAATACATTTTTGTGCAGCAAACATTTCGTTGGCGGTAAAGGTCCAACAAGTGAACACCCTGATCCAATTCCTGCAACAGCAACACCAGAGCA
>JAVFBZ010180045.1:0-61120 GCA_032466195.1 Katharina tunicata
TTAAACACACGTGGTTATCCATGGTTAGATTCTGGTAAACTTCCTCAGTCAGTGTAAGTAGACCATAACTATTCAGCGTGGAAACCTCTACAGAAGTGATCTCAACAGAGCTCTTGTTCGCTGTCGACCCGTGAAACAGCGATACCATTATCAGAATGCTCACTAGCTATGGTTGACTCGCTGGCATATTTTTTGAGTAATGAAGTTTTTTTAGTATTTTTTTTTTTTTGTTTGCACTATAAAAACAACAACAACAACAGCTGTCTATATGCTTGCGGCTCTCCGTAGTAAGACATTTTGTATCTCTTGTATACTGACTGGGACACCTGGAAACATAGAGGCAATGCACACTGGAAACGGTCGTGCAGCCGTAAGCACTAGATCAGTAGCGATACAATTTACAAAAGGGTTCTAATCCAATCAGATCGTTTGTTTCCTAAGAGCGTGCTTACCAGGTCGTCATCGACTTCCAACATAATGGCCTACCAGCATCATAGTATTCCACGATTTACCACGAAAGAGTATTTGAGAGAATCATACGTCAGTAGAGATAGGCTTATCGGTCCGTGTGAAATTAACGATAAACATCCACACTCCACACTCTGCTGTAGTTTCCTATGCGGGCTTATGTCAATTGTGGAAACGTCAGTGTCCTGCCAGCTATTACACTTACACCATTTCACTGTGTACAAACCTAGTTTCATCGCCATCCTTGCTAGCTATAACTTAAACAAGGCTATCTAAGACCAGTCGCTATTTGTTATTTCGTAAAAAACGGAATTAATAAAACGATAACTATATAAAGTATTTTTAAAACAAAAGTAGCTCATATTCTCCTTAGCTTCTTCGTTGCCCGGATACGCAGGATAGAATCATAGAAACAGTCTAGTACTTAAGTAGAGGGTTCAACATCATGTTTGTGTTGAAGGAAATGGATGAATGGGGATAGGTATAGAATACAAAGACGAGTGAGTCTCCCTGTATGGAAGCTCTATCGCCCTTGAAGGACAGATCGGCACTGCCGGACTCCGCATCCTGAATTGGTTTCCGTTTCCTGTCAGCCGCCGAAACACTAAATCTAAGCACTGTATGGATTAATGGAAACTGGACAAGGACATTGAAGCCTATCGAATAAAAATCCCAGTTTGAAAGCGAAGTCAATGAATTTGATTTTCGAGCGAAGTGTAGTATATTAAAATACGGTTTTGGACAGACTTAAATGTCTTCCGTGGCCTGTTATTGGGTCATCTCTGGTATGTTGGTCTGGATGGATGGATCGAGATACGCTTATGTGGATTATGTTAACCTACAGCAAAATAAACACACCAAGCTGTACGAGAAATAAAGACAGTAGGCCTATCCACTATGTACTGAAACTCAATTTATTAAACGTTATGCGTCCTAAAGTTCTGAGCCTTTATTCATTCCGGACAATGCTTATGCATAGTCAAAGATCGGTTGATTGGTGCATGGAGTTACTTTCATGATTGGTGTTAAACGCCGTGTTCAAGGCTATTTCACTTATATGACGGCGGTGCGTTCCAACAGAAGACGGCGCGAAACCCAAAAATGTGAAGTCGCTTAAGTGCTTTGCTGTTGGAAAGTTAATGTTCCTCCAGTGCTAAGTATGGCAGCATGAATATATAATCAGGAAACATACTGCCTTTAGAGGACCATAGTAAAAAAAAGCAGTGCATTAAATTAGTGGCTCTGTAAAAGATTTACCACCGTTTTTAGTTTTGGTGTATATGTTATGAAAACGAGAGAACTATTCTGTATAACAGATTACCTATTGATACATAATAGAACAATGAGACATTCCAAATACACCAAACCATGGAATTCGCTCGGTAAAAACACTTGTCTTCGTTTGATTGAATGGGGTTTTACTTTGAACTTAAGGTTATTTAACTCATATGACGGCGTGCCCGCCCAATCAGCGAAAGAAACCACCAAAAACGACGCTGGTAACACAGAAAACGCCACAATACATACTTTATAGGAAATAAAAACAGAGAGCCTCAGCCAATAAGCTATGATAGACAAGACAATGCCATCCGATAAATAACAACTGATGAAGACGGAAATTTTTCTGAAGATAATTTGTTTGATTAGGGTTTTACTCCGTACTCTCGGTTATTTCACTTATATGACGGCGTGCCAGCCAACTCGGTGATGGATCCATCGTAAACGACGCTGGCAACATGCACAAAACTTTTACAAAAAATTAACAAAACAGGGCACCACAACAATTCGACATCCTGTGCCCATTCGCTCAGAGAGCACCAGGACACAGGAGGCTGCCACCATACCATCCGCGAAGAGAGAAAAGAAAAAAACACATAATATATTGCAATTTATTTTGTTCGTCTTCAGAACAGATTTACTATACTATTCCTTTGCAACTCCTATCCTACGTAACTGAACCTATCAAAATTACTCTAGTGCTGTATCAATTGATGTAAGAATTTGATCTTCAATAATAAGTCTATAAATTCAATATAAAAGTTGATAAGATGTTCCATTATTTATATGTTGTGTTGATATATTCGTCTATGGCAAACATGTGGATCTCCGATGTGGACGCAGAGGTTCATGGTGAATAAATATCACATGAGAAACACGTGGTGGATGTACCCATGCAGTGTCACGTAAGTCGATCAAATCACACCTACATGTGGTTTATAGCTGCTTTGTGTAATAAACTCAATGAACTGTTTGATACCGACATTAAATAATGCCAAAGGTGCAGTTTAACAATAAGCCTCATAGATAGCAGCAAAGAATCTTCATAGCAAATTACTCCGCAGTGGAACAAAGACAGTTTGGTTAATTCGCGTATACCTCTCTTATTAAATGACACACCCTCCCTCTGATAAACCACATGCTTCAACGCAATATTAAATTTATTTGTTTGTTGGATAAGTGTTTAACATAGTGCTCAAGGGTATTTACCTAGTTGTATGGTGGAAAACCGGAAGATACCTCGTCCAAACAACCCTGTAGCCACCGGAAAAACTTCGCTTATATACCTTATATGAAGTCCCGCAATATTAAATATCAAAGCATATGTACTAGAGTGAGAGTCACGGTTAAAAACACCACTTTCAGCCAATGGTTGAATTCAACAAAATAAAGAAGGATAAACAATGAGGGGGAGGAGTATATTATATACCCAGAAGTTGAAAATCCATCTTGTTTCTATTGCCCAGTTTCTAAATAGCCACTGCTGAAGTAAGTTGTCGATGTGGAAAGAAAAGTGTTGTCAGGGCTGACAAAAGTGTGGCACATACTGCCATTAATTGGTGAACTGAAATGATCCGCCTCCGATTGGTGGCTCTAAAATATTTCACCCACAGGTGGTGTTCTAAGTACGCCATGAAAGTTTTTTAGTTGTCTATGTGGAAAGAAAAGTGTTGTCAGGGCTGACAAAAGTGTGGTGTAACCACATACTGCGAATAATTGGTGAACTAAAATGATCCGCCTCGGATGTGAATGTCACTCCACGATCTGGATCATTTTAGTTCACCAGTTCGATGGCCCGCTATATTCCGTTATATTTTTCGCTAGATAACAAAAGAGGCGGTTTCTAACTTGCTGAGTTTGAGCATTCTCTGATATGTTTTGTCGCAAAAAGATGAGAATCATCCGCATTTTTAAACCCACCAAGCTTGAAACCAATTGCTGTTCTAAAATAGTTTACATAACAGGACACCAGAACAAATCGGCTTCCTGTGCCCCTTACACAGGATGGGGGTATTTACTGAATATTTCTTCGCGTTGCCTGTGCTTATAGATTAGTCGACCTTCCCTGTCAATGTTAACATGTTTTTCTCCTACTTTTCCATAATAGCAACAGAAAGAAAAAAACATACTAAACATTAAATAAATTCTTTAATTTTCTATTTTCATGAAGCACAATAGATGGACTTAGGTAAATATGAAATACTAAGGTAAACTTAAGACAAAAAATATACCATGTTTACAAAATTATTCCTAATGTCAAGGACGCCACGTGGAGTATGTCTACCAAAAAAGTTTTTGAAATTTTATACATTAAAACAAAGTCCATGGAATGTTATTGATATTTTACAAAATATGTTACAAATCACAGTCAGTCTAAAACTTTACTTTACAATTTCACTTTTTCATCACATTACTTTTTATATCGATTTAATAAATAACAAAAAGTTGTCTCTAATGAAACGATAACAGTTCTATAATCAATGCTATATATCTTAAATTAATTAACATAGTTGTCCCGAGCCGTGTAGAATATTGTTATTTTTTTTAACAAAATCAATTAGTACAAACATATCACAGTCAATTTAAACCCTATGAACTGATTTCAGGCTCAATCACTTATATAGTCTATAATAAATAAAATATATATATGTAAACCACATACAATCACAAATGTCTGTATGATGATAAAAATAAACATTTTACATCAGCATAGTGCATTTAACTGACGTTTGTATTTGTTTT
The DNA here is from genome assembly GCA_032466195.1 of Katharina tunicata. NCBI lineage: Eukaryota > Metazoa > Mollusca > Polyplacophora > Chitonida > Mopaliidae > Katharina > Katharina tunicata. The sequence continues at coordinate 4,489 of JAVFBZ010180045.1, forward strand.
TATTTTACCACCGGCTTAGAACGATGTGGGAGTGGCTTCCCCTTGATGGGTGGAGTTACTTTTGGCAGGACAGGCCCATTATTTTCACCTATCAGTTCAGTCTGTAAGAACCGTGTTATTGAGCTTAGGGCTTTATTCATGTCACCCTGTAGTTCTGTAACTCTACAGGCATTGTTACAAGATTCAGTCTCTAGTTTATCAACCTCCGCTTCATTGTATAACCCTCGGAATTTGAAATATTCAACCAAAGCTCCATGCATTCTCAACTGTAAACCCTTCAACTGAAAAAGGAAACAAAATAGGGTTATCAAAGAACAGTCAAAAGGCTTAAAAAGATTAAAGTCACATACGCACCCAAATATTCTGTATTTTAGGTTTTCACAAAATCCCATCAAAAAGTAAAAGTTATAATTTTTCCGTTAATTTTACCCCCATATTTTATAGTTAAATGTAGCTTAAAAGTTTGGTAAAAATAAAAAAATCAGAAAATTTTGCCAGAAATTTAAATTGGAAATGTGTCATTCTGCTGTCACTCCTAGTCAACCGTGTTAGCAACACCATTACAACATTCAAAATGTTGGCTCGTTATAAACAAGGTCATTCACCGCGGCTGGATCAAAGTCTTCGTGAGCAAATATCAGCCCTCTTTCCTTTAAATTTGAATAACTACTAGATTTCTCCTGGTCCTTAAAAACTTTGTACCCAATGAATAATTTTCATTTTAACGTGACTGTTTAAAATTTTTGAACACACATTAAATCTTGTAAAAATAAAGGCAAACTGAATTAGTTGACAAATCCAAATTGTGGGTGCATATATGACTTTAAGATATAAATGCAGATGAGACGATCCATGTCTCAGGTTTAAATGACATTCAGTTAGATTTGTTTGCTTGATTGGGATTTTACACCGTACTCAAGGTTATTTAACTTACATAACTGCGTGCCAGCCTAATCGGTGAAGGAAACCACCATTAATGACGCTGGCAACATGTTTATTTCTACCAGTAATAGCAAGCTGTTTTAAGTAGGGAGTTCATAGGTGTCACCCCATATGATTGGTTAAAAATTAAATTTCACATGCATTTTTGGACCGCTGTATTTGACAAGGCAATGCCCTTTTTTATTTGTTGACTTGTTGTAATGTAAACTTTAATACATGGTCTTTCATAATATATATATTTTGATCTGCAGGAAAGCTCATTTATATTGTCGCTTTGTTTAACATTGTCCAACTAGTTGATTTTTTTTTTTCAACATAAAGCAGAAATTCTCACATGAGCCCATAGAAATTTCAGTTTAAAAAAAAGTAGGTTTTAAAGCTGAAATGGAGAGCTTAACATGATAGCTGTTTCTACATGTTGTTACTAAACATGCTAAAGAAATAAGCTGAAAAATCAAGAGATATGGTTTGAAGCAGTGCCATTGGTATCAGCGAGGTTATAACATATCAGGGCTATACCAAAAACAGTCAAACAAGAGGATATAATTGACTCCTCATTCAAAAATATTCAACGATTTTCAAACTTTAAACTGCTGCTTCCTTAATCTATATTTTGCTGGGTTTTTCAATATGAAAATTTAGCTTAAGTCCTTTGTTTAATTGAATCACTCGATCACAATGTATGAATGGCCACAATCTGGGCATGTGGTGTAATATGTATTACATGGACAAAAAAATATAATTTTTGCATCACAATAAAGCCATGCAAAATAATATACAGAACAGACCAAAGCCACAACTCCAAGAAATGATAAACAATGCATGTTTAGTGATTATGTCTTTGGTCTATTATGTCAAAATAATATGAAAAGCGGCATTTTACAGGACATACATTTTAAAATTTAAATCACCTTACTGCTTTCAAATCATTTGTCTATAAGACAGTCTTTATTTGGTAAACAAATTATTCAAATTTAATCCAATTACCTGTTTGAGATCTTTGATGGTATTTTCCAAGTTAATTCTTTCCTCATAGACGTCTAACAATCCATCTTTCAGGAGGACAGAATCATTTTGTAATTGTCTGTACGACGATGCCAGCTCTTTGTTCACATTGATAGCTTCGGCTTTCTGTTGCTGTAATAACATGACAACCTAATCTTTGTTCAAATGTACGATTTTCTTATGTTTTGACCTATATCTGCTAAAAAAAAAAAGTTGTCTTGACCGACACGGCGACACCCAAGTACACCCACATTTAGTGGTGCTTTGTCCGCCTTTTATCTTTTCTATGTCAAAAACTTGTGTAAACTGACATCTTGTTCAAATCGACGAATTCCCTTGATCCAGTTTTGTGTCGTCGGTTTACACAAGTTTCTCTGTAGATTAGCTAAAAGCAATTCTTTCTGTCTTCTTTCTTTCCACTATCAGATAGGTGCTTTTTTTTTTTTTTAAATTAAATAAGTCAAAATCAAATAAAATTCTGGAGAGATTATAAAGAACTTTGTGGTAGAAATCGGTAAAATAAATAAGTAATGACTTTGATAATGATATATATATAGCTTCATTCAAACCTTAATTGATTCCAGATGTTCACTTCTTTTTGATACAAACTCCTTCTGTTGTAAATCTAGTGAGTGGATTCTCTCTATAATATAAACAGAGAAGAGAGGTCAATTTGTTTATTTATTTGATTGGTGTTTAATGTCATACTGAAGAGTATTTCACAGATATGAAGACTTCACGTTGCCGGTGTATGGTGGAATACCTAGAAGAGACCTCTTAAAAACTACCCAGCGAACTCCGCAGCTACAAAGGTGCACAGGGATAATCAAACCTATTCCGGGAACAGTAAAGGGGACACAGAGCAACGGCGTGGCCCCCGAGAAGAAAAGTCAAACCAATGGAAACTAAACAGAGGCAAACTTAAAGGTACTATACCGCAGAATTTCGGTATGAAGCTTTATCATAGTTTCATAATATTCAAACATTTTTCTATTGATAAAGCTGATTCACACTCGTGGTGAGAGAAAAAAAAAGTTAAAAACAAGCGGTATTTTTAACGAGTTTTTTTTTATATGCACAAATGACTTTTTGCTGCCGTCTTCCTCGAGAATATTCAAAGGCAAGGCGAGTCACTGACCTATATTAGGTCATTGAGGCGGGCTCAGTAGTCACTTGACCTTTGATCAGCTGTAGAACTTGTGATAATGTATTCACGGAGTTACCCGAGACACGATACCGCCTCCGTATAAGGCAGGGCTCATTAACCTTTGTGCATACATCAGACATCGTAATGTGGGTCGCATTATAGACTTTACAAACTTTATTATTATTTTAATACGGTATATCACACATTCTAGAAGTTGATATTTTCTGAAAGCTTATACATTGGACCATACTGGAAAAATATATAGAAAACCTGGTTTAATTCGTTTCAGTTGATTTTTTGCTGAAATTCTGCGGTATAGTACCTTTAAAGAACAAAGGACAGTGCAAAATAATCTGCTCAAAATGGTTAAATAAGTTTAAAAAATGAATGATTTATTTATTTACATGGACTCAAGAGTATTTCATTTATGGGACAACATATAGGAGAACAACAATTTAACCAAGATGCAGGTCTGCCTGTCGATGAAATAAACAGCATACAATTTGGCAGATTTTTCAGTAAAAAGATAAAGAAAAATAACGAAAAAGAGCTTAAATATTCATGGTTTAAACTGCCAAGGTTTCAGAGACATCTTTTTTTAAACTTAATAGGCAAATAGTCCAATAAATAAACCACTATCTCCACAGAAAAGCTAAAGTCAGTTTTACCAGATTAAATGAAAAAGAAATCTTAAATGTTTCACAAAGCAGGGTCTTTACAACACCAAAAAGACTACTTAAACTTACGTTGAATACTTTGCATTGATGTTTTCAGTGAAGTTTTCATTTTATTACCAGCATCAAGCTGGATGTTCAATTCATTTAGTTCCTCACTGTAAAAAAAAAAAATGTATAGTTTACCAAATATTCGACGGAATAACATAACATTGCACTGTGAATGTACTGATACTTGTGGGTATGTGTGGGTAATTGGGAAGGAGCCTCTTATGTCCTTATGCCCACAGAGCCAATTAGTTGCGGTGTCCTGTTTTTGTCCTGTACTGTAAGTGTCCTCTGTGTTGCCAGCGTCTTTCAGGGGTTTATAATATAATAATAATAAAACTTGATTTCATGAGGGTAGATCATTACAAAATGAAAATGTCACATGATATTTTAAATTTGCAATTTTGTATGTTAAATGTTTAATGTGACATTAGTTAATGGCAGGATATTCTATTGTGGTACAACATTGTAGTGAAAGTGCCCGCTGTATAATATAGAGAACAATTGAAATAGATAAATTAATCTACCCACAAGACCAATAGCATTGTACATTAAAATCATACTCACTCCAACACTTTGTTATCTTTCTCCGTGTTGGTAAGAACTCTGAGCATTATAGCACTGGAGGAAGCCATATCGTCCATGTTTTTCTTCATCTTTTCTGACCTCCAAGCTATATGATCTAACTTCTTATCATAGGACAAAATATCATCCTGAAACAATAGGTTGTAATAACATAAATCAGTTTGCAAAGCAATTTAAATTTTAATCTTTGAAAATTCAAGTTTTAAAAATTTTGAGATTTAAAAAAAAAAAAAAATATTGAAAATAAGTAAAAGCAACGCGGGAAGCAAAAACAGTATACAATTTACAATAATAATAATCCGTAAAAAGAACAAGAAAAAACAACAACAACAAAAACGCCGTACAATTTGGGTTCATTAGTCAAAACTAATTTATTATGAGCACGGTGCTTACCTTGAGGTGTTTATGATGAGGTTCAAAGATCTTGAGCTGTTCCTCCATCCCTTCAGCTGTACTCTGTTGTTGAGAGTTCACTTCAGATATCTTCTTCTCTAGTTCTTCTATTTTCTATAAAAAATAAAATTAATATGAATAAATACATCAGCAGTTACCTTAATCAGTTTCAATAAAAAAAATGAATAATTTATGGTTTAAATGAACTAGAGAAAAATATTCAATTACAACTTTGTCAGTAATGTAAGATTCACTAAATATAAAAAAAATAAAATTAAAAATATTATTATTTCTATAAAATTTAATTAAAACATTAAATCTATAACTTATAGTTTCTTTATCCGTCTGTAATCCTTCCTTGGTTTTGTTGTTAACTCTGGTATTAAGCTTTTTAAAAAATATGAAGAAGTTTTGGTAAAATTTGACTGTGCCAATCAATCTAAAGAAAATTGATTCCAGCCATCTTAAACACTTTCTGTCTGCATTCATATTGTGTTAATGCTGTAAGGCCAACTGTGTTTAACAGTATTTTAAGTCCAACAAGTTAGCTATATATATGATAAATGTATATATGTGATTAAAATCATAACAAAATTTCACTGCATAGAATAACACAGTCATTTGTTGTTAAATTTTGGTTAAACGGTTGCAGCTTTGAACTTTGACCCACAAACCGACACCTCAATTCTAGATTTATGTTTGTTATTTACACATCCATTGTCTGCGAAAGGAACAGTTCACCATCAAAACTATCTTTGGTAATTAATATATATTTTTTTCATACAAGCAAGAAGTTACCTTTGCTTTTGTCTGTTGAGCTGATCTAAGCCTAGCCACTTTATCCTCAACTTGAACCACAGCTGTGATGACATCATCAGCTACCAAGCTAACCTGTCAAGGGAGATAACAATTGTAACAGGAATGGTAATCATGCTGATTGGTATAAATTATGAAGGGATTATAAAACAACTACGAAGAACGATTATATACATGAGACTGTTACATTCAATGTAACTGAGAATTGAAGAAAGGCATCCTTTTTCGTTCAAAGAGCTTGTTAACAATCTTTGCCATTACTTTTAGCAAGGGACATCACCACAGGAAGAAATCATCAGGGGAGACAACTTTTAATTTAAAAACAAATCCAGGTTTTCCATTTCATGGAATCTGATAGAAAGGTGAAAAACTCAACTAATTGCAGTGAACTCTTCAAATATTAAATCATTCTAGGAAACACAATACAATCAAAGTCTTTAAAAGTGAACACAATTCGATTGTATTTACAGATGAAGACGTACCTTTTTCTTTTTCTGAACGGCCTCTTCTGATGTCCTGCTGACGTCTGTGCTGTCAGAGTTGATTCTTACTGAGAGAACCGTCCTTGTGTGAACCTCATCCTTAACCTGGCGTTTCAACGTTTCTCCTGTTTGCTGCAATTACAACAGATATTCTTTATTTGATTAAAAATAACAATTTATATGCATTTGTTTGAAAATTAAATGGTAAAAATGAAGCAGTTAAAGGAAAGACACAAAAAAGGATGTTATGTTAACAGGTTAAAGTCTTTAATATATGAAAATATATTTTAAGTGGCTTAAATGAATTCAGAAAAAAATGTTTCTCTACAAACAATGTATTTGAGGTCCAAAGCTATTCAGATAATATCCCACTTGAGCAAATTTAAACATCTAATTGAACGATGTATTGTACACGATTTTGTATTTGTGTTACTTGTAGCCAAATAAGCTACTATGAATACCTGTATAAATCTGAAAGTAAAGTTTGAAACTTATCTCAATTTTCAGTCTCTAATAGGGTACTGTCAATACCATTATCAGGGTATAAACTTTTGCGAATCTGCCAGAACGGCTATGCGTAATTATGTTTGTGGATCAAGTTTTGCAAAGGTTGGAGAAAATGTGACAAACGGCTGCTGTTTAACAATCCACTTAAGTAAATGAAAACAAAATAATATCCCTCGTGTTCTGTCAACACACATATTTTAGTATCGGCAATCCACTAATGAGCGAGTGTTGATCAGAGCATAAGTCAGCTCAGATTCTCTTTGAGTCAGACAATTTAATGGATTTATAAAAAACGATTGTAAAGCCATCTTAATTTTAATTCCGTGACAGCACCAATGTCATTAATTACTTTGTAAGTGTCACTATAAGCTCACTTTAACAAAGATCACTTTCATAAGTTCGAAACTTTCTTGGTAAAAAATCAAAAGTTAATGTCCTGTTAACAAAAAAGCTTGAAAAGTATGCTAAGATATCAACTTTAATGAATAAAAAAATAGAATAAACAACTAACCTTGAGATTCTCTTCCAGCTTGAATGCCTTGTCTTCATCGGTCTGTAACTGCTCTCTCAGAGAATTATTAATAGCAAACACCTTTCTAAATTCTTCCATCGTTGATTCCATCTGTCTTTCAGTCCTAGTTAATTCTTTCTTTATTCGGGTCATATTCTTTTCATCAGCCACCTTTTGTTTTTCACTGCAAAATAATAATACAATTTATTCCATCTAGTTTGTGTTATACTAATAGTCAAATCACCATTACTTAATTCAAGACGACAGTTTTATGAACGGCAAAATCATTTGTCTTATCATAACAAATACATCATTTGACTTCTTTTAATTCATTTTTAATAATTAAATACAATATCAAATTTGTTAGTTTTACCGTGAGCCTCTGAAGCTCAGTCGGTTAGAGCGCTGGTTCTGCTAGCTAGAGACCAGAGTTCGGATCCCGGTTTAGGCAAGCAAATTGTCTTTCTCTACATTTATACAAAAAGATTAAAAGAAAACTCAAACAGGTAACACCTTTTCGACTAACTGGTGATATATTTTAACACAAGCTTCCTCTGTCAACTGAATAAGAGATTCTTCAGGTGTACTACAGGTACACCACTACACCTGAAGAAGCTCCCATTAATTGACAGTGAAAGCTTGTGTTTAAATATATCACCAGTTAGTCGAAAAGGTATTACCTGTTTGAGATTTCTTTTCCATAGATATAGACTAATGTGGCTACTATCTAATTAAATACAACATAGTCTTTCTTATTTTTTAAGACGACAAGCTTTTAGTTGACATTTGAAAAAAATAATATGTACGGACACCTGTAGGTTTTCCTAAAAAACAATGAAGACACTGCTTATGGTCTCTTCTGAACAAAACAAATCACATGCTATTAATAAACAATGCCTGGTCCAACTCCTCGCGAATTAATTTCATTTGAGATTGATTCAGGTTTTGCACGATATTTAAAGTTATTGCATTTATAGGAAAGTGTACCAGTTAAAAACATAACCTGTACAGCAGCTGGACAGTCTGCTTTCCTTTTAGTTAAGAGATCCAAGGATATGAGAAGCTTCACTTTACCACAAACACTTACGATTTAGAAAGTTTATCCCTGGCATCCTGAATCTCCATGTGAACCTCTTTGTTTTTCAAAGTTAATTGTCTCAAGCCATTCTCTTTCTGACGAACCTGATTATTGAGCTCTTGGATCCTTGATCGGTATTTAGTTTTCTGAAAACACATAAAACACATCATTAACACACATACAGGCATGTGCTGCTGGGGAGAACAGGATGAATTGGGTCTCCCAATGGTTATCTAAATTCATTTAAGGAGGTCAGATTTAAAGGTTCACTAAATTCGTTCAAAGTGTTGGTCTAAAAAATTAGTATTTTTCAACAGAGGTTGTCAGTTAGGACATGAAATGATGTGGATCCACACATTAAGTTTGTATTAGTATTAAAAAGGTGATTTTGAGTTCCTTTAAAATTACATTTAAGCATTTTTTTTAAAGCGAGGCCAAGACAAATTCAAGTACATTTTAGAAGATCGACTTTTAGGTTATGCCGGAAACATTTCAACACAGGCGGTTGTTTCTGAAAGGCTTTGGGACGTTTCGAATGAGCAGTTGCAGTGGCAACACAATGTCTTCAACACTGCGCGTCATAGAAACAGAATGTATGTAAGTGCGAAGTCTGTGTGAAACTGCCCCCTGGCCTGCATGTATTCTTGTTTTAATATACACGCATCCCTTTAAAGTACTCGAGAAAGAATCAGTGAGAAGCTTTGACCAATAAAGGACAACCTTTAAAAACAAGTAGACAGTCAATAAATGTATTCCCTGCCCATCTTTATGCCATATATTTAACTGGTTTCTGTGGATTTTTTTCTTAATATCTGCAAATCTCAAAAAGCACCAGTTCACCATTTGCTTGAAATGTATACCCAATTTCAAAAAGATGCCTCGCATGGTTTTTCAGTTATGCTCTGGAAGCGTGACATTATGGGTTCCCATGGAAACAGATTTTTTGTTTTAACTTCTAAATATGAGAAGGCTTACCAATTGCTTACCAATATGTATACCAAATTCCATAAAGACATGTCAAGGATATCTTGAGGGCATTTGTAGCTAAGCTCTGGAAATGAAATATATCCCCCGGCAAATTTGTTGGGGCGGGGGATAAAACACATTCCCAACAGGTCAGTTATGACATCTTTGAGTTTAGCCTACAGAATGTCAGCCTTGAAAGCTAAAGAGCCTGTGTTGGCTTGCAGAGGCCTTAAGTTTGTTTGTTTGTTTGATTGGTGTTTAACATCTTACTCAAGAGTATTTCACCTATATGATGACCTATATAATAATTTGCGTTGCCGGTGTATGGTGAAAAACCTCGTAAAAAAACACCATGCAAACTCCGCAGCCACCGAAAGACTTTACTTATAAACCTAACGTCCACAGGGAGATCAAACCTATTCCAGGTACAGTGAAGTAGAGGCATTAAGGCCTTGTTTCTAAACAACTATCTGTGACATTTATACAAGTAATATTAGTATCTGGTAGGTGTAAATTACCTTCATATCTAGATCTTGTTGAAGTTGGCTGTTTTCATTGGCCAGTCTCCTATGTTCAAACTCCGCCTCCATAATCAATGTCTCCAGATCTCTCACCTAATAAGTCAAAAAAGAGCATAATCTATAATGTGACATGTATACCTGGGGTCGTTTAGAAATGGTGAAAACTGTTTGTTTGTTTGATTGGAGTTTTAAGCCGTACTCAAGGTTATTTCACTTATATGACGGCGTGCCAGCCCAATCGATGAAGGGACATGCAAGACAGGACACAACATTTACATAACATACACAAAACAGGACACCACAACAAATCGGCATCCTGTGCCGCTCAGCTCAGAGATCACCAGGGCACCCAATCACCCGCTGAAAACTGACTGTTAATTTAAAAAAGAGCATGGACCGGGGGCGACAAGTTATTCATTGTAATGCACAGGCTCACTTTTGATTAATTCTTTCAAACATTACACTTTTATTTTTTGGCACTTATGGGATGATTTTCCTGAAAAAGTCTATACATACATATATTGATTTGTTCATTTGGTGGGTATTGGGGGCTCTATGTCATATTTATGGTTATTTCACTCGTATGATGGCGTGCCAGCATTATGATGAAGGAAACAACCCTAAACAATGCTGGAAAGACAGAAGACACGATAGTACATTAACAGGACAAAAACCAGGAAACCACAACAAATCGGCTTCTTGATGGCTCTTAGATTGGAGAGCACCAGGGCACAGGAATCTCCCCAGTAACCACCCTCTCTATACATTTTGAACTGATTTGTTTGTTTGTTTGATTGGAGTTTAATGTTGTATTCAAGAGTATTTCACCTATATGACAACTTAGTAATCTTAATAATTTGCGTTGCCTGTCTATGGTGGAAAATCGGGAAGAAACATCGTAAAAACCACTCCGCGAACAACGTAGCCAAGGAAAACTTCCCTTTTATATCTTAAGTCCACAGGGGGGATCGAACCTATTCCGGGTACAGTGCATTTTAAACTGAAAAAAAACAGCACTATTTTCTCAACAATTTCAGTTTCAGGAGTAAAATCTAACCTTAGCGGCCTGCATGTTCTCGGAATATTTGGCATTTTCATTCTTCACTTCCATTACAACCTTCTCTTGTTGATTATCTTTCAACTGCTGGATAATACTATTAGATTGGTGGACATGGCTGTTAAAGGTGGTGATAGTATTGTCTAGTTCTTCACTGGAAAAATAAGAGAAATAGATTGAAGAAATATATAAATTCACAGACAAAGTGAGAAATGGAATTTAAAGTCATAAAACTGTCCAAACTATAAACAAAATCAGTGGGTGAGCCGAATAGTCTTTAAAGCCTCGTTCACACGGTGCGACTTGGAGTATCAACTCGTCGAATTCGACTCGTGGTATCAACAAAAGTTGCATGTGTAGGGTCGCATGATATGCGCTTCTCGCGAGAACTTAACAAATAATGTAACTTCGTTGCTAGGATTTAACTTGCTGTAATCGTTTTGTTTTATATGCCAAAACATTTCTAGGGCACTGTAACATCGGATAAACAGCTGATCTGCGATGAAGAGGAACGCCTTCGACCTTGATGACATCGGAAAAAATTGGAACGAAGGGAGGTAACTCCATTTAACTCAAATGCCACAATTTGATTGGCTGAAACCTTCGACTCGTCAAAAGAAATAGAGCGCTTCCTATTTCAATCAACTCGCTTTCGACTAGTTGAATACAAATAAAGTCGAATCGATTTGTTTACACGCATTCGACGAGTTGATACTACTAGTCGCATTGTGTGAACACAGCTTAATTTGTTTAATTGTTTGTAAAAATTTGAAAAAAACAAAAAAGTTTCAATACTTTTAGTCATAAACTATTAAAATTAGAAAACATAGCTTGCTTGGTCATATAGAACACCAGTCTTACTATTCAAGCTTAAATGCTGATATTCATAAAACTTACTTAGCTCAAATCTAATTCTTTTTCGGTTTACCGAATAATTAATATTCAGCCATCAAACGATTGTAATTAAACTAAAAAAGCTTAGGCTTTATCAACAAATACATGCTAAAAATTAGCATGTTTAGCATTTAAGTCCATGTAGATGACAGAACTCGTAAAAAATATAGACCTTGGGGCTTTTTTCTGAGAAAATTTAGTCATAAATATTAGGGGCAATTCCATTCATTTAGTGAACATTTTCTCTGCTTAAACAGAAAAGGAAATGTGGGAGACACAAAGTCAATTCAAATTTTCCTGGATAAATCGCCAAAACTATGAAAGACCATTTAAGTCACATTCACACCCAAAAATTATGTATATTATGTAATCACAGAATCACATGGGTTATAGAAAATTTCCTTAGGAAGTAAAACTTCAAAATTCCAGCCCAAGATGTATAGGTTTAGTTAAAGTTTTAAAATCGCAAACAACTGAAATTTCTGGGAGAATGTAATGAAGATGAGTCAATTTGTTGTCACCCCTGAGCCATGTTTTGAGGTACCTACAAGTCAACGGTTATTATCTCCACCCTGTACATGATTCAATATTTCGACTCGTTACATACAAGGTTATTCAACGGGATCAGAATATCTGTGTATACATGTGAGGAAAAAAAAAGCAGGCCCTCTATGTTGAATTTAAATTAAGGTATGATTTCTCCTGGCTCATACAAGCCTTGTACCAAAGTGACTTTAAGAAATATTGGGATTATCTTCACAAACCTGATTTCTGTTAATGCTTCTGTGGCAACACCCAGTTCTTTTTTGATATAAGCCCTTTCAGTGGAACCCTTGTCATTAGCCTCTCTTGATTTACCTTCAGTTTTGGCTTGACGAGTTAAGATTAATTCCAACTCCTTGTTTGTCTGTGGAAATAAATTAATACTTAATGTAGTTTAAGAAGATGACAAAAACATATATGGCTAGAGTCGAGTTAGCAAACAACCCATAACTCTAAATTAAAAGTTATAACAATGATTTAGTTTGCTTGATATGTGGTTTGATGTCAGGTGCACAGCTATACTGTAGTTACTTTACTATATACTAAGGGGCAGTAACTCTTCTCTGTCTTACTGGTGCAAGATAATGCACTACTCGAACTGCAAAAGTCAACAGCAATTACTCACATAATCACTGTTTATTTCCCCATATGGATTGTTTGATTGTTTATGTATAGTGATGGTGGGAGCAGTCTATAAAAATCAGAGATAAAAACAGATTTTGAAATATGATATGTCCTGCTGACATTTACACACTAGAATAGTCTGAATGCAAGGTGCAAATACCAATGCCATTCTTGTACATGCAAATCTGGCACAACAAATCACAAATTTCACTCTTTGGCAGTGCAATGACAAGTAAGTAAATGTCAACACACTCACCTCTAGCTGAGCTTGTCGAATTTTCTCCATGGCTTCTAATTCTAATTCCAACTTTTCTTGTACCAAAGGTCTTGAGGGAAAGGAAATTATATGATTATTGAAAGTACACATTTTAACAGATTCAAACTTACAAGATGTCATGTGAAAAGATGATCACTGTTTTTTTTTATCAATTGAATTTTTACACAATACTTTAGCTTACTTTCTTAGTATAGTGTTGGTCCAGTCTTCCCTACAAAGTGGTAACATACATTTATGTATTTTCCAGTGACTTAAATTGATAATAATCTCATTTCCTAGGTAACCTTCAAAGGACAACTTTGAATTAGACCTTCATATTGAGTTAATGGGTAAACTATGTACATCTCATGATACGGCAGATAACTATTTATAAATGTATAAAAGAATGTGGTTATTTTCGAATTTTAATGGTGTAAATGTATAATGCTTGAAGACACAAAATAGACACTGATATATTGCTGCGAATTAACTGGAATCAAGCGGAATCAAATTAAATGTATACATACATGTGCTTATCCACAAAGCCAATGTCTTCCTTCAGTCTTTGATTTAACACGTCAGCAATGTTTGTTTTATTTCTTATTCGATCCAGACTTCTAGAACTGTAAGCCACATGCCACTGAAGTTCATTCACATCCAAGATACATGCCTCGTGTTCTGAAGAAATAAATTTACACATTCAAATAATCTCATTGACAACAAACATTAACCAAACAATAGCTTTTGAAAAAATTGTATTGATTGTACCTAATAAAAAACAATACACAATAGTTCACAAGTAAGACAGACAAAGATGAAGATATTACACATGGAGGCTATTTTGGATTATGAATCGAGCTAAAAAAAGTTATAAATTGCAGCTAATATAGACACCCTGTTTTCTAGTTATGACTTGACTAGAATTTCTCCTGATAAGACATGTGTCTTTAACATGTCAACCTTTTTTTTATTTTTTGACCCCAAGAAAATTATCAGTTTCTATCAGTATCTATCGGCTGTTAACTGTTCAAAGCATACTACCAACTAATTTTGTTTTTACTCTATACTTGAGGGTATTTCACTCTCATGGAGATGTGTTAGTCCAGTGGGTGATCGAAACCATCCTTAGTGACACCAGTAACAAATACAATCATAATGCATAACCACAGGACACCACAACAAATCAAATTTCAGGAGCAAATTAGCATAGAGGGCACCTGGGTACAATAACCTCCAAGCACACACCCACAACATACCCATCTGAACAAGTCTTGGTAATTCCTTCAATCTCTTCATACTGTGAGACTCTATTTGACCCTTGAGATTAGCCACCCGTTGTTTTTCTGTTCTGAGTTTAGACAGGGTCATAAGTCTGTCATTCTCTAGTCGCGCCAGGAGAGTCATGCATTCTTCAAGGACGTCCTCAGCGCCAAGGAAAGGAACATCTCTGTCAAAGTCACAGGCTGGTTCTCTATTTGAAGTCACATCATTATCCAGGTCTAAAACATAGAATACATTCAATTTTTTCATGCAGATTTTACATATTAAAAATTGAATTGATTGAACTGATAATTAACAGGTGTGATTGGCCGGGATCAAGGAGGGTATTTTTATTTTTTATTTATTTAGTAACCCAATATAAAGACATAGGTACAGATATATACATGACTAAATGTTTAAGCATTTAATTATAGACAAAGAAGAGATTGCATTGGGTGGGAATAAAGCCAATGCACTTATATGATGGTGGTTATTCTAACAGAAGATGGATTCTCTAACACAACAACAAAAATGTGAAGTCAATTAAGTGTTATCGCTGATGGAAAGATAATGTTCCTCCATTGATAAGTATGACAGCATGAATATAATATGGAAAAATACTGCCCCTAGCCAGAGAGCAAAACTAAATAGATTTCAAGTAAGGAACAAGGGTTAGGATAATTTATTTGATGGCATCAAGTTATTGAATCACTAATATGACACATTATAATAACTCGGTGTCAAGAACTAGAGAATTTTTTATGAAATACTGAAGGTTATTTTTCAATTACGATATTGCAGGCTTAATGGTGGAGAGAAGGGGTAGACATATTCTGACATCAGCACTACAAATAACAGCCTAAAACCCAAGAACCTTACTGGGAGTATGACTATTGACACCATACCATTACTTCCATAACAAGTTTAAACTAAAAAGCCATGATTTGTTTGTTTGACAGGGGATTTACAAAATACTTTGGGCTATTTCACTCATATGACGGCGTGCCAGCCCAATCTGTGGAGGAAACCACCCTAAATGATGCTGGTAACATAGAAGACACCACGATACAATTACAGTAAGAAAAACAGGACACCACAAGAAATCAGCTTTCTCAGCTCAGACGAGCACAAGGGCACACAACACTCAAAGACATGAAAACATACCTTACAGTTGCAGTATTCAAACTTATCCATGTGATGTATTTCCTTCTTGACTTTTCAGTGTTCTTTAACATCATGCTCAAAGGTAACTCAATGAAGCATTGATGGGATTTATGAAAGTTTTAATAATTTTCCATTTGCATGACGTAGACATTTTGCTGATGTTTAACTGACTCACTGACAACAATGCATTACTAGTTTAACATAAATACATGTAGCAAAGTTAAAAGCAATAAATTTGGTTTAAGAAAATTAAAATGATGATTTGCGACAATGTGTAGGCTGTACCTGTATCAATTCTTCCACCAGTGCCCGTGATGGACAGTTCCATTCTACTGGAGGAAACGGAGGACAGAGAACTGGCAGAACGAGTCAGTGATTTACTTCTACTAAGTTCTTCTGCTGAACCATCACCTCCTGGGCCCGCTGATTCAAACGTGAGGGTTAGACGTGAGAGGTTTGCTGGAAAAAAATGTACACAAAGCAGAAAAATATTATAGATAATTTGAAATCTGGTCATTTCAGCACACCCAGATTAAGTCTTAACAGCTAGTTTTGCATATTTAATGACAAATCAAACAAAATTGACCAAGCTGGAATACATTTCATATATACATATATAGATTAACTAATCATGTAGATGAGGCGTCAAGAGAAACAGTGAAATGTGTAAATCTTGAAAAAAATATTATTGTCATTTAAATGAAGATACCTTTTGATTGTTTGGATGATTTGCTTTGTCGAGATGAGAGTCTACTGCTGTTTTCACTGGTAAACCGTTTAAACCAATCTTCTACAATATTCTGGATGAGTTCTAAATGAGATACAGCCTTGTTGACACACGGAAACATTATATTTGACATCTCACAGCTACGCCGTCTGAACAGTGAAGGAATCTGTGGCCAATCAATGGGCAAAGGTCCAACAACATCTGAAATATAGAAAACATAATAACTTTATACTAAAATGCCATTGTCAGGTTTTAAGAACCCGTTATTGATAACAAAGGTAATTCTGACACCTGGAGCAGCTAGCTTCAAAACGTTGTATGACATAACTTAACATAAAAAATTCTTATGCATGAAGCCCATTTAAAGGTTGCAAGTCAGCCAAGTGGTTTTCAAGACTAGCACGTGTACACCGACAAGGCAGTTCCACACAGCTTTTAAAACAAAGAACTATAGTATAATAATTTTTATAGTGTACTGTGAGATCTGATAAGTAGGCCTACATATGTTTGTTTGTTTGATAGGAGTTTTACGCAGTACTTCAGTTTTTTTCTCTTATATGACTGTGTGCCAGCTTATTGGGTTAAGGAAACCACCCTTCATGACTTGCAAAACACAAGACACCACAGGATATTTACAGGACAAAATACAGGACACCAAAACAAATCTGCTTTCTGATGCCTTAGCTCAGAGAGGACAAGGGCCGGGAAGCAGATGTCAACCCCCCACTGCCTACATATGGAAAGAGAAAAAAAAAAGAAACAGAAATGAATGGTCCATTATATTTACCACTTTGCTCCCTGGCCTGAATGTCATCGTGATTGTCATCTTCAAAAGAGCACACCAGATCTCCTTGATATATTTCTTCTGAGGAGCCTACATGCATTAACCAGGAACAAAATAGGTTTATCATTATAAGGTATCATCAAAACTTTTTACATGCCGTCGACCAAGTATTAACTGGGTCTAGGTGCACGTTTTGTGTTTACGAGAAAATAGAGTCCAGTTAGCCAACACCATTTGTCTTATTTAACACTGACTAAAGGCATTAAGTAACTGCATATGACTGCAAGCTTGAGAGCCAAAAGTAGACCAAATTAACTTTGGAACTGATTGACATTATTAACTCAATTTTGTAAAACAAATGCATATAGGCCTAATTAATTCTAGGCAGCCAAGCTCCAAATGTACAAGTTGTCTTCTAACTACATCTCTAGATGAAGAGAAAATATTATGCATTATAAACGTTTATGATTTGTGTTTTCAGTCATCTTTCTCTTTTGTATCACGTTGTCATTTTGATGAAAATGTACCTTTCAAAAAAAGAGTCATATTTATATAGAGGTTACCAATGAAAGCCAGTGTATTACGTTGAATATCACTGAAACTGTTTATTTAACAAACCATTAGCTGAAGGATCGAGTTGATTGATCTTTTCTCAGATTGCACACTTGTTTTTTAGAAGGTTTTCGTGAAGGAAAAAAACTATATATTTTCAGGGATGCAGCTAGGATTTTTTAGTAGGGGCCTTTACCCGGTATGTAATTTTTGTGAAAAATGTTTGAGCTGCGCGCAGCGTGGCAAACCACGAGGGTGGGGGTCTGGGGCTCGTCTAGGGCCCATGCCGCTAGAGATCTCTAGATGCTCAAATATGCTATCAGGGCCATTTCCCAGCATCTCAGTACTGAAAATGGAGAGGTCATCAGGGTTTCAGCTAAGATAATTAAATAGAAGCAGTTAGCTTATTATTGTGAAAAAGGTTTAAGGCTGACAGGGACGATGACACTTATTAACTCGTTTACAAACTTTCCGTTATACATGTATTTTATTAAATTTAAGTCCAAACAGCAAAAAGAAGTTTGTGAATCTTTATTTCAACAAATCATTGTTCAAACTCCTACATAACGGTAACCTTTTGGTAATTTAGACTCTTTTTTATCAAAAATTTTGTTTAGACAAATAACAGACTTTTTGTGAAAATTTTATATTCTGATTTTTGGTGAAGGGGTCTGTCTTTGGCTCCAAATGGGGCCTTGCTGAATTACTGATTTTGAAGTGGCTTGACAGTTTGGATTTTAGTACACCTATGTCTTGTGAAGTCATAGAACATCAGACGGTACTGGCACGTCTATAAGCAACCTCAAAGTATATACCGTAGCGCTATTGAGGCAATATGACAATGGTGACGATGTCAAATCTGTGATGACTATTTACTGTTGAATATCACACAATTTAATATTCAACAACAATGTAAAGGAATTATCGGGGGTGTTGTTTGAAAAACTAGGATTCTCACTTCAAATTCTACTGCTTTTTTAAGTACAATGTTAAAATCACAGACATTTTCTATCAATTATTGTATGTACCACAATAAATAACATTCTTGACTAGATTTAATCTTAAAATTAAAGGGAGGCAACCAATTCTGGTATGATGTTGATACCAGTTAAAATACTGTTTCTCTACTACTCTGATAATAATAAGTTTAAAGACGTTAAATTCTATGTCACAGAGTTTACTATCAACAGACTACAAAAAACAAAATAAATAGGCTTCTGATCTCGCATGAAATTTCCAGGTTTGCAGGTATGTCTTACGTACCTTTTGGTGTAACTGGTACAACTGCCAGGCTGTCAGAACTGCGATGCAATTTACTTGCTCTTCCTCCATCTTCAGAAAAAACAAAAGTTTCCTCCCTAAATCTGACCCTCTCTGGAATTGGCAGAGAATCAACATCTTCAATGCGCACAACTTTTCGAGTTGCAGCCATGATAATTTGCTTGTGAAGGGTTACAATGATGAATGTCTACAGGTATAAATCATATTCAACTGAAAAACAAAACCATGTAAACATTCATCAGTTACATTATTTTGTAAGTAATATTTATTTATTGATTTATTTGATTGGTGTTTAAAATTGAAGTCAAGAGAATTTCACCTATATGATGACTTTGCGTTGAAAGTGTATGGTGGAAAACCGGGAAGAAACCTCATAAACATTATCATACACCTGCGAACTCAGCAGCCACTCTTTCAAGAGAATAACAACATAAAAATAAGATGTCAGGCCATTCAATGAGTTTAATTCCATGACCACCCCTGGATAAATTGTAAAATTTATCATGAGTACAAATTTATAAATCACAAATTTCTCTCCATATCCTACATGACATAAGACACATACATTATTTTCAAAATTTCTCGTATGGTTGTATGGTTGCATGATTTACCATGGGTGTCCATGACCCTCTCAAATCCATGTCCATCCAACCGTATGAGACCACATAACACAAAAGCCACTCATGCCTTAATTATTAATTTGTTGGGCAAACTGGTATAAAAGTCCTTACTGGATGTTGTTGTTGTTGTGAATGCTCTAAGTATAGATTGTACAGTGAATTTTTGCATACATAACGCCAATAAAGTGAAAAAAAGAAAGCTTTTAATACAACCATTACCGATATTTAAACCAGGTCACGGGTAAACTGATAAACTGATAAACAACATGAGATAAACATCATGGCATACATTTCTTCTTCACCAGCGATTCCATTTTGACGCCATTTTGAAATATCGTCGTCAAGCACGGACTTTAACGAAGTTCGCCGAATGAAACGTAAATTTCCAAAATGGCGCCGTCTGGCGTATCGGATAATTTTCAAACCTAAACTTTTACTTAAAATATAAGGAGAAATACCTTGAATTCGTGTCCCGATGCATTGTTTGCATATAAAATGCAGACTGACGCCTCTAAAGATAAGCAAGTGAAGAAGAAAAAAGGTAGAACATGGGCAGAGGCGGCAAAACTAGTGAGTAAACACGACTTCCGACTTGTCCAACGTCGCGCTTCGAGTTCGTTATGATAAATTGTGTGCTTGACCACTCGGACATTTGGCCTGTGTGCTGCTTAAATCTTTCGAACTAAATACCTACTCTTCACCTCGCCCATTTTTCTAATCAAAAGTTTGCGAGGATTTCCCCACAACCTGAAAATTAACATTGCAAATTATCAATGAAATTTGAACAATTTTTTATCTATGATTAAATGTTTCTTTCGTAGATATTTGAAACAATGAGCATGTATCCAATACTAATAAGTCAACCGATTGGGTAGTGATATTATCTTTATGAAAACCTCACTTTGAATGTTGTTTTACTTCGTTGATCCTCCGTAGCCAGCATAGCACGTAAATGATAAAACACATCAAATTGTCAATTGAAACTTGATTACAATTAAGATGATTTTCAGGAAAATAATCCATTATCCCAAAGGGACTTTGCCCTTGCTAGATAACAACGGCAATGTGGCATTGGTGGAAAAAAGATTGTGCCAAGAACAGATGAAAAACAGTTTGATGATGAAGCTGAATGGTCTAACGATTTTACAAGCCCCTGGTTTGTTAGCTTGTTATGCTTGTGTGGGATGAAGTGATTGATGAAACCAATATATATATTGTCATTTAATATAATTGCATAATATTGGAGTGGGCCACCAGTGGGTTTAAAACAATACAAAAACTTACTCCAAAGTGAAACATTAGGAAATTCAATGAGAGTACATTTAATCATACATAATTTATCATTTCTTCAATATTCAGATCACATTGCCGTTAATTGTGATATTGCTTTTGGAAGTAATATCATTTCTGATGTCTTTTGTTGTGTCAATTTTCTTAATATATTTAATTGTCAGATATTTATTCAATTGCTTTGGCATATTGTTATGTACTAACTACACACAAAATAAATGTAGACAACTGGAATTTAAAGTTTTGGCCATTATTTAAACCTCATTACATGTTTGTCTACAAAAACCATGGGTGGCATATGCTAACAGGCATCTGGAAGCTGATTTGATGTGGTGTCTAGTTTTATGGTGGAATCTTCTATGTTGCCGGCGTCGGTTGTTTCCCCCATTGGACTGTCACACCGTCATATAAGTGAAATAACCATAAATTTGGTGTAAAACCTGAATCAATCAATCAAAGTATACAAAATCCTGTATTTTTGCTAATAGCACCTTGTGGAAAGTTTATGTGAAAATTAATGTTTGAGCGTTGATATGAGAATATAGCTCAACTGGTCCTCATGGTAACTTGTACACACCCAACTCGTCAACAGTCAATACTAACTCATCTCTACTCCAGTCTACACCAGCTTCTCCCTGGTCTACTGGCAACTCAATATCAGTTTTCTGGATCCCTGCAATTTTAGACCAACACTTAACAGTTTGGGTAAACTATAAGTTGGTTTTCCTAAACTGAGTTAAGATAACCATGGGAAGAATGTGGCATTAGTCCAGATAGGCTTACTGAGCATTGAGCAAGGGAATACCGAAATGAATGCAGAAAAATCAAAGGAAAACCCCAGCAGGCCACCACTATGGGCCTCATTTAAGGATGGCAAGAATACACCATCTCGGCGATTCAGAGGTCTTTTCAGCAATTCAGAGGTCTTTTCATTGGAAACAACCTCTGATAGAAACGAGCAACATTGTTATGTCTCACTCACATGATATATTATACATGTACCTCAGGAACAGAACATTCATTGCTTATATTTGCCCACACATCAAAGTTTTTTGTAAAGCCATTAAAAATACAGATACTTTACCAATGCAATTGCAGTACATTTTTACTATACTAATTAATAACTTGTTTAAGAGGCATTTAGAAGCTGGGCACAGGGCACATAATAAATATGTGACTAAGAAGGATTTTCATCTTCTGCGCATATTGATAAGCTCCGTTTCGGCCTAGACTTATTCGGTAGTAGCATCTAGCCCGAAACGTCGCTTATCAATATACCCAGAAGATGAAAATCCATCTTTGTTATGTTTTTATTATATGATATATCGACTGAATTGGCGACGTGGTTCATCAACACGCTGATAATGTAAAATTAAGTGAAGTTACTACATCTAGCAAAGAAACGTGTAGAATTGATTAGCTCCAACTAAGTAGGTTTATTAACATTTTTGAGTGGACTACTGTACATTTGTAAGTGTATGCAAACCTACATGTAACTGAATTAGAATATAAAACTGGAAGAAGTGACAAATCAAAGTGTATTAGAAGTGTTTAAGCCTAGTTTTTGGAGCTATTTATTTTGTTTAACCGTGTGAAAATCAATAGAATTGGGGATATAGAAGTTCCAAGCTGTCTGATTGTCACATTTCGTTTGATGAGCATACATGTACATGTAACTGCAAATCCTCTATGCAATTTGATGTACATGTAACTACTACTAGTGCGTTTGGATATTTTGAGATTTAAAATAAAACAACAATTTCTTCACACTGACATGTGGGATTAAGAAATAATTGATATTACATGTATGCTATGTTTCCGGAGCATAATATCAAAACCGTTTGATGTATCTTTGGCATACTGTACATATCTAGCCAGTACCCGGTAGTGAACATGTGCCTTTGATATCTACAGATTTGTGAGAATTTTTTATGGAAACAAGCTGTTTAAATATTTGAGGTAGCCTTTGTTTCAAAGAATAATACTAACACCATTTGAAGTATCATTGTAAAATTATAATTGGTAGCTTTTGATATTTAGAGATTTCAGATTTTTTTTTATAGATTTCATGAAAACAAGATGGAATAAGAAATATTGAGGTTACGGTGCATAACTGTTAAACCACTTGAGGTATCTATGAATTTGGTATACATGACAAGCAAGTTGATGAACTGGCGCTATTTTCAGATTTAAACATTGTTTCCCTAGAAACAAATTGGAATTTAGAACACAGACACATTGTTATGGGTAACAAATTCTAGGTTTATTAGCATGCGAAACAACGTTTCTGTCTAGATCGCGTACTAATAAACCTGGAATTTGTTATCGATAACAAATGTGTCTGTGTTCTATACCTACCAGCTTCTAAATGCCTCTCAAATAAATTGGAATTTGACAAAGTTAATGTTAGTCTTTGTTCTTGGAGCTAAACGGCAAACCTACATGTAGTCTCTCTTTATTCATGGAATCTGGGGTCACACATCAAGAACATGTTGAACTATTATCTTTTGCTTTTTGTGAATTATAGATGACCTTGTCTTATTGTTGTACTTATCATGAGACATGCCAGGAACTACATGTAGTGCTTACATAAAGAACACGTTTTTTGTTTACGAGTGATGGACTGAAAAACACATGTATTGGTCTGGATTTTTACATTGCCATTTGTCAGTCCACAGGGAAACACTACATGTATGTACATTAATACTGTACCATAAAGTGTCAGATAATATAAAATGCATGCAGACAAATATTGACCCATATTGATACATGCACATTAAACTAAAGGACAGAAATCTCTATGACCATGGCAGACAATTTTACAAGAACTATGCTCTTATAGTGAAAAAAGAAAAAAAATTAAACACTGGAATTATATGTATCATGTATGTATATATGTTGCGTTTAGACCGTGGATGAGTTGCCGTCACACTGTGGATGTAAAGACACGAGGACGAGTTCTCATATCTCATATGAACATTTCATTAGTTAAGAAAGGCATTTCATTCTCGTTGGGCCCGAGCCGTGGCTCTGGTTAGCGTGTCTGACTGTAGATCCTCCTTCCATGTACCGCAAGGGCTTGAGTCTCCGAGTGGACCTGAGGTATATAAGGGAGTCACACGAGGTGACTTCGGCAATCGCGGGGGTGGTTTTTACGAGGTTTCCTCCCGGTTTTCCGCCGTCTTGAGTAGAGCAGATTAAGAAGTGCAGAATCCGGCGTCATATAAATGAAATACCTTTGAGTACGACGTTAAACACCAATCAAACAAACAAACAAATCATTCTCGTTGAATATTCAACAAAAGCTGATGGAAATGTTAATTCAGGTGTGTTTATTTTCTGGTTGATTTGACAGGTGTTGGATCGTTTTCCCCAGACTCCTATGAGTCACAAGGAAATACTGAGAATAATTCAAGAAGAAAACCTCAAAGACGTCAGGTTAGTGGGAAGCAGAATCTCAACATAAATAATTCATTCTAAAAGTGTATTGTACATGTACTCATAGTGATAAGTTTATAAAGTTAAGATTGTATCTCAATAAAATAAATATATATCAACTTTCAGACTCTAAAAGGTAATCATTTTTGTGATTTTAGAAAGCAAATGATCTATATTTTCTAATCTTATCCAATGGTTGTTTGATTTCGTAAGACCATCGCTTTAAATGGTAGGCCTTCTACAATTTTTTGGTTTTGTTTTGTTGAAAACTTAAGTAACTGATTCTTTGTGCTCAAATTATATTACTGTATTAGTTCCGTTCAAACCAAAACAAAGTCAAGTCTACCATAGTTGCACTATAGATACATCAAACATGTAAGGAATTGATTTCCTCATGACATTGAGCAATATTAAACAGGACAAATACTTGAATCACAACCTCTGGAAAACGTACATTTTTTACATCAGATGGTTGAAGCTCTACGGCACTTAGTGTTTAGTTGAGCTTTTAAGTTAACATTTTTAAGACAATAAAAGCAGGCCTTCTAATTTGAGGCGAGTGATACATGTTAAAACATAGGACAGCACACCTAAAATAAGAAGGCCGGCGAAAGTACATCATACAACAATTCTACTTAAGCATGTTAAGCAATCCTTCCAACTCTATTCTCCTATAAACAACTTGAACCTACCATAAGAAGATGTGTATTAATTTTGTTATTTTGTCCTTTCAGCGGAAATGCTCCCTCTGCCTGTTTAAATTCCTGCCTACATGTATACTCCAGGGGTCGAGACAGTATCTTTTATAAAGTAGCAGGCCGTACTGGAGTGTATGGGTTAATGGTAAGTCAAACTGAATGTACAAGCATAGTATTAGCCAGAAATCCAAAACAGGGTGTCTCAAATCACTATTTTCACAGAAACAGGGTTTCTCGTTTTACCCTTTCCCATGTTAAATTTGATTGAAATACATGTAGGGTGTCTCAAATGGCTTCTAGGAATAATCAGTGTCTTAAGTACACTGATACGCCCCTCTGGCTAACACTGTGTGCAAGTAACTTGTAATAACATTTGATAGATTTTATTTTGATTTTACTCTGTTTATGAAGTTTGTTTTTGCATTGTGAAAATAAATAAAATATTGCTCTCCCTTCTTAATACATATGCTGAAAGTCTTAAACACTGAAATTTGTAGTCTTGTAGTGATAACAAAAATTTAAAGAAGGCTTTATTTAGCTCTCCTGTTCTGAACAAATTATGTCCTCATTTTGCCACCATAATTTGCCATAATTTGTGACCCTGAAACTATGAAGATAACTTCTCTTGTCTTGATGTCTTGTCAATGGTTTAGGAGCCATGGTCCAGACTGCGCCCGTTATAAGGGCAATATAGCCTTCCTACATGTATAAGCCCTTAACATGTCATAATTTAAGCCATTGAAGCCTATGAAGTCAAGAATAAAATATTAAATGCATCTGACTGTTTCTGACAAATGTTTTTTAAGAGTGACCGCCCGGAAGGCTCCTCCCTATTAGAAATGGATGATGATCAAACAGAAATTGGAGCTGATGACGATGCTGAAGCTATGGAGGGTGGCATGCCAACCAGAGAAAAATCCATGAGGGAAAGAAAAAAAGAGAAAGGTTTGTCAACACTGCTTAAAAAAATATAAAGATTATAGCGTTTTCGTTCTTATGTGTATACCTGGTTTTTCAGCGAAAGAGTTTGTCTTTTAAAAATCCTTAGATAGAATAAATTATATATTCATTATTTTGAACTAATCCATTTTAAATGTATTTGCAGTTATGTGTGTGAAACTGCCGGAGAATGCTCAAACAATACCACCGTTTGATAGTAGTCAAGTGGCCGAACACTCTCAGCAGAACGGTGGACATGTAGAGTTAAGTACAATGACCAGTATTCCAACGACAACATTCAGCAGTCAGCCACAAGGTAATGGCAATGTAAACCGAGAGATGCAGGCCAGACGATCTGTTCGACAATCACAGAGACAAAAACGCTGTAAGAAATTCCTCTGTATGCATATTTCCATATACAGTATAGCTGTATGTTGATAAAACTATTTTCAAAACATTAAAAAATTTAAAATTAATTAATAATAGAAGGAAATGATTCTATACCTAGTATTGAGAAAAAAAAAATGTCAGGTTCAAAATGAGTTCAAATCTTATTATATATTAAGTATTATTTTTTAATATTGTTTTTAACAAAATGTCATTGAAGAAAAAAATGACTATCTTGTTTGATTTACAGTGGCAGAACAAAATGATAGAGAAACAACGTTTACATCCAACACAGCTCCGGTCCCAAACCATGCTCAGCCGGAGAAAAAGAAAGAAGAAGTGTATATACCGAGTCCTGTTATTCAGCCCAATCATTATAAACAGTCCACTCCAACCCTCAAAGAGAGGCTCAATTTTATACCATTTAGTAAAGGAAAAGTAAGTCAGTAGTAGGACACTATATTGCTTTACAATCATAAGGCAGTAAAAAAAGTATGTCGGTAAAAAAAAAAATTGTTTAAGTGTTTAACACTTATAGTGTCCCTCGTTATCACGATTGTAAATACAAACTTTGCTACGTACTGGTTGTTTTAAGAGTCACTGTCAACTGTAGAAATACAGCCCCGTCATAAACATGAAATACCCTTGAGCACGGCGTTAAACACCAATCAATCCAATCCATGCCACATACGATAGGCTTGCCAAATGACAGGATTGTAGGGGTTGATCTTCTGACCAGCTGAGTGCACGTCACAGCTTACCTGTAGATCAATACGTGTTGTGCGCCTATGATAATCTCCCATGTTATTATACTCTGTGGCCATTTGTGTTTGGTCTTTTAATTTTAAAGTTCTTTTAAATTTCATTTCTATTTATCTCCCATATACATGTACATGTACTTGCTCACACCACAACCCTTGTATTTCCACTGCTGACGAGTTGGATATTGCCTGTTATTTAAATCAGCGTAAATAAGATCCATGTTCATTTTGATTGTACAATGAATATTATTATTACAAATCATATATCGTGATAGAGATAATAAAATTCTCATATGGTGTACCATTCGCGCACTTGTTCAAAGCAATGACCATATATGGAATGTCGTAGATTGTCAGCTTGTTACAAATTTGAAACCCAACTGGCAAGCTGATCTTTTTACAAGGATACATTGAAAGTTAAATAGCAAAAAGATTCTAAACTTTACTCTTACTCGAGTGATATTCACACTATGAAGCAAACTCTTGTAAGTCTTGTTGGATAACCTCTATACTTTGAGTAAAATAAATTTGGAACCAAACTTCTAGTCTATGTCCATACACTGTATCATGTTGTTCTCATTTAAATTCCATTGGGATACAGTAGTACATGTACGTTATGGAGTACCGTCCTCTAATATTGCTTTCCTGTTGAGATTTTTTTCTTCCATTTGCATTTTTATTTTTGCTGGCAATATTTTTCAACATTTATTAATATTTAATACATTTAACATATTTCCCATTTGTATTGGCTGTCCTACATGTATGCTGTTTCCATCACCATGACAACATTTTTTATTGGGCAAAATTGAATAATTAATATGGCCACGAGAGAAGGAATATGGGTTAAATTAAACAGCAGTATCACAGAGTATGGCTAATAATTCAAATCAAACTTAATATGATGATTTTTTGTGAAGGAAAATTTTGGATCAGTTTGGTAAACTATTTAAAAGAGTTTATAATTGTATTCTCTTTTTAAGTCAAAAGATAAGCTCTGCATGTAAATGAAATTTAGTTTGTTGTTTCTATTTTTTAAAGAAGCGAAACTTTCTAGAACTTAGAAACTATACAACCTTTAGCTCATTTCCGGACTTAACATTTTGAATTTTCAAAGGTTATAAATTGCATTTTTGGAATAAAGTTTCGTTGTTAAATATAAATACATGCAAACGTATAAATAAATTGATCTGAAAAACATGCTAAATTACTTAGCACTGGAGGAATATCATCTTTCCAAAAGAGCTTGCAGTTGAAGGGGCATTATTTGGTGTGGTTCTGTCACTGCTATAACTGTTGCTGGCATACCTTTTAGCACAGAGTTGCTTGTAAACATAAATCAAGCAATCGGTTTTCTGAAAAAGATTCTTGCTTAGTGTGAATCAACCCTCAAAAGGTTATTTCCTTTCATACCTTTCAATAAAGGTGGTGTACAAGACAGTTCTGACCAACACTGTGTTTATTTCTATGAGCAGAACACACCACTGGTTGTTAAAATTGTTTGACTGTTAGATAACTGAGAAAAACAGCGAAAATTTAATAAAATTCCCTCATATAATTTTTTGTCAACAAACATTTTTTTTTAGTTAAATTTAAGAATTTGTATAATAATTTTGTTTTATATTGTTACAGCCTCGAAAACGGACTCACAGAAAGCTAAGTGCTGCGGCTCAAATAGAACAAACCAAAGAAGGCTGTATTGACCTGGAGACGCCAGATTCTATATTAGTTAACACAAACTTAAGGGTAAGCATTTATCCTTCTCAATCTGGACATTTTGTTACCAGTCACAGTAATATCATCAAGCACAAATCATAAAATAAGCAGCAAAACACAAGCTCCTGTTGTCAATATCCAAGAGAATATTGATAGAAATATAAACATTGTCACCTCTGTGTTGTTTTATGTAACAGTAAACCACTACCATGGCCACATTGGTAGGGCATAATGTTTTGGTATAGAAGTGGCTAGTTATAAGAAGACATTGTGGTGGTTTTCCATCCTCCTTTCCCCATGAGAAATTAGCGAATTTTCCATTTATAAACAGAAGTCAGAGGCGCTTACATCTTACTTACAGCCTGTTTTCGTTATTAGTAGCTAGAAAGAAAGCTGGTTATTAACCGGAGTCTGTTTGGTTACTTCAAGACGCTCTTTCTCATGAGAAGAAGAGAAAGTGGCCAGTTTATAAGCCCTGTTTTCCAAATGATTCTTTCACCACAAACCTGTAAGTGGTAATATCTTGGATATGTCATAGAACACTGAGCGAATAAGTATAGTAGATAAATATATAAATGTATCATGCTTTCAGAGATTTTCATTCATGAGGTCCTCAAGAAACATTGAGATTGACACAGTGTGGAATTCAAAATCCATAGAATGAATAAGCTGATAGGTATATCTGCTTATTCAAATTTAAATTAAAATTGACCATGTTCTGTTTCTCTACAGGAGCTGATCAATAAACAGACCTTTGGCCAACTTCCTGCCATCAACAAGTACAAGTTACTTCAGCTCTTACCAGAGTGTGATAAACTTATTGATATTGATGGTTCAGCAAGGTAGATAACTCTCTTTTTGAATGTCAACAAAGTTACCTCCCTTGCTATTTTTAACGTGTATTTCGTCACCATTTGTTAATTTTTCCATTAAAAAAAAAACCGACTTGATGCATTGAATTAAAGCAAATCAAACAAATTGAATTTGTCAACTTTTCCACTACACTTGTGAAATGCAAAGTCATCTTGATTGAAATTTCCTTGAGTACAATTTAAACAGCATAATTTATGGTTTGATATTTTCAGAATCAGCAAAACAGCCCTAAATAATGAGTTCTTTTCAAAGTCCTGTGAAGAATGGAGAGAGAGATTATCAGAAGGTAAGATATATAGAGCTTCTTTACCTCAGGAATCTGACTTGTTTGTATCTTGGGGCTAGTTTTGTTGCATCGTTAGGTCATGGGTCTTTGTTTATTGCATGTGACGATGAAGGGTGTTTCTTCATCCATGGTGCTGGCATGCAGAAGTTTGAGGGAATAACTTGAACTACGTCATTTAACATCAAACAAACAAATCAACAAAACGACTACATGTAAATCCAAGTTGTGTTACATCAACTTGCATGTGACATGCCTTGGTGATTAATGCAGACAGCCAACCAGATTGTATGAATGTATGTAGTGCTTGTAAATCTGTAATGGATTCGAGTCCACCGTTTATGGGGTGGTTTTTACAAGTTGTATACTCCCTTTTTGGGCCTTCTGGCTTTTTGTAGCATGTAGCTTACATTCAGACTCCCATTTCGTAGCTCTGCATGAAAATAATCTGGCCAACAGAGCTTTTAGAATGGGAGTGACTTCATATAATGTGGTTTTGTTACTGTCACTTCTTGATTACTGTTTGAATACATCCCCGTCATTTGGACTACAGAGCCCCCTTTACTGTAACCGGAATAGGTTTGATCTTAGGTATATAAGGGAAGTTTTCCGGTGGCTGCAGAGTTCAGGGAGTTGTTTTTACGAGGTTTCTTCCTGGTTTTCCTCCATACACCGGCAACGGAAAGTGATATAGTCATCATAAAAGTCGTCATATAGGTGAAATACTCTAGGGTATGACATTAAACACTAGACAAACAAACATCCATCCCCGTCGTCATATAGGTGAAATACTCTAGGGTATGACATTAAACACTAAACAAACAAACAAACAAACATCCATCCCCGTCATTTAATCGGAATACCCTTGGGAACGGCATAAAACACCTATCACTCAGTCAATCTCAGTGTCCCCTTGGGAACGGCATAAAACACCTATCAATCAGTCAATCTCAGTGTCCCAAAATTGAAAGTCATCAAGTCTTATTATTGAAATACCCTTGATTTTTAAATTTATTTAATCAATCAGTCTGTTGTGAATTGTCTATGTTGCCGTTAGTTTTTTCTTATAAAAAAAATCCTTAATAGAAAAAAAAGAAGACACTAAAAATGGACGGGTGTGAATGCCAGAAATATTGCCCTTTTAAGCATTTTGAGTGGCTTATCATATCTGCTTTCACTCATACTATACTTGTGGCATTCAATCATATGCAAAAAATGTGTATTTAAAAATTGTTTTGAGTAATTTTGTGATCTTTTTTCCCCCACAAATAATAGGAGAGTTTACTCGAGAGAATCAGCAAAGACTAAACCAAGAGGAAGAAAAAGAACAGACTAAACTAGATCCATGGAAGGTATGGCTGTGTTTCCATTAGGGATAGAACTAGCTGTAATTAATAGTCTAAATAGATTCTCCCGGATTATTGTTAAATTTTATTAATTTCACAGAGATGTGTTAATTTTTGGTCTGGATTTTGCACTTGATATGTAGTTGTCAACCATTGCAGACGCTATGTAGTCTGGTACAAATCATGCATTTGTTTTAGATTAGAGTACAATATTAATGCATATAAAGATACTGACTTTTTTTGTTTTTTTAGCTGAAACATTTTGAACCTGCTTGGGGTGTTAGGTAAGTTCTTAAAATTGTATTAAACACTAGTCAAATAATAAAGTTAAAATGCTTCTAAAACCATACGATAAATGTGATAACGAAAAAGTCTTGAAACCAGTGAATTTATGCAAAGCATATACAGTTTAATTTTGCCTTGTCAACATTGAAATCTGAAAAAATAGTTTGTTCTAATTATCTGTGAAACAGATTATTGTAAATCATTTCTTTTTTATATTTATGGTAAGATTCCTTTAGGCAGTTGGCTGTAATGAATCTTCTGTGTTTTTTTTTTTTCCGGATTTAACAAAAAAAAAAATAAAAAATATGTCACTCTTTAGAAATTTGAAACTTTATTTGTATATATTTTTTATCTATTGCAGAAAAATGAGTGATGTTCCAAAAGCCACATCCCCAGTTCACCTTGCAAGACCTATGTCTCCTCTGCAACCCACTGTGTCTCCAATCAAAGTGAAACTTCAGCTTAAAACACCAAAACTAGTGTCCACTATGCTAAAGCAGAGAACAATGTCACAAAATGTTTCTGTTTCAACAGCAAACCATGTGCCACTCACTAAATCACCCAATATTCAAAGACTTCTGGCAAAACCTAAGCCTAGTTTGAATCTAGCTGTAGACCATGACAGCAGAGAAGGTTCACCAACCTCAAAACGTTCATTTCCCGAATCTATGTCTGACATTGCAAGTATTTCTCAGGACAAAACTAGCCCGGCAAAACGCACTCGTTTTATTACTGCTGAGACTCGAAGGCGGCAAAATCAGGCAAGAACTCTGGCCCAGACGCATGCAGCAAGATCCGTTAACTCTCCAAATGATCTCAGTGGTGTAACTTCAATGTTGGATTCTCCCGATTCATCTTTGTCTGAAGCCACACCTCCCTCCTCTCCTCTATCGCCTTCTCAAGGACAAACTCGGACTCTGGCCCAGATCAGGGCTCAGACAAAGGCTGCCAGAGCTCAGTACGGCCAGACTAGAACACTAGCTCAGATCAGAGCACAAACTCAGACCAGAGCTCAAACACCTAGCAAACATCAACCAAACATCATGGGTACACAGCGTCCCAAACAGGCCTGTAGATCAGGCTCAGGATCGGATTCCCCGCTAACTAATGCACAAGGAGTAAATGTCCAAAGGTCCATGGAAATCTGTCAAAAAATGATAGAGAAGAGTCGGAACAGTACTATGGTTTCAATACTACAGGGTAAGAGTCCCCAGTCTCCGTCTCCTACTCCCCAGCTGCCCACTGTCACTCCCTCCAATATTCTAACTAACGTTGTGTCTGTAGCCTCACCTAGCAAAGTCACGACTGCCGTTAACCAGACTCAGATGACTGCGTCTAAGATTCTGTTCTCCAGTCCTTCTCCTACACAGATTTCTCAGCCAGTTTTAGACAGACATGTGACTAGAGTTGTAGTTTGTGAAGCAGGTGTCCAACCCAATGTCAGTGTGGTGGGAAATCACGCTACCACTTCAACCATGGTCCCTATTACTCTATCAGGTGGAGGACAACAGTTCATTTTACAGTTAGCTGATGGGGCGCAAGTTAACGCTCCTGTGAACACTTCAAATGTAACTTTCATGGCCCCAGTAACTGGAGCAAGTAACAAAGTGGCCCTAGCAGGACCTAATTGGGCTGTTCCGTTACAGACTGGTCAAATTTTGTTACCTGTTCAGCCAGGTGCAGCAGGAATAGCTCAACAAATAATTCTCTCACCATCCGCACGGACTATAGCAGCCATTCCTACGAGGGCGTCCAGTGCCCCACCTCCCACCAACGGACAACCACGGGTAATTGTTCAGCCTGCTGAAGCTGCACGATCTGCAAGTGTTGGAGTTGGATACTCTACGTTTGACATTGATACACCTGTAAATGTAACGAACACGGGTCATCAGATTGTCAGGACGAGTCAAACAGTTAGAACCACTGGTCATGCCTCTGTTACAAGTCCCTCAAGTCATCTGGGCAGTGGTCAGCAGGCTTCAGTTAGTAGTCAGAACCCAGAGAATGGTGGTAATCCAACATCTGGGAGTGAATCATCGGCTTCTACATCAGCTTCAAGTTCCGGTGATCCCAACAACAGAAACCTCACATCAGAACAGATCAATTTTTTATCCAAAGTTGGCACTGTTACTGCGCCAGGCCCCCCTCCGCCTCCCATGAACAACGGTAGGCCTGGTGTCAAGGACGGAGACCTAGTCACGCTGGCCGATTCAAACGGTCGCGTTCAAACTGTGGTCTCTGGCAGCATTAGTCTGCACCCCTTGGCAGCTTCTCTCCATCAAGCCAATGCAGTCAACAGTGCCAAGAAAATTGATCTCAAAGTAAGTAAACAAATGGAGGCGAAAGTGTCGCAAATACTGAAACAACGGTCTGTGATAGGGACTCAAGCTAACCCAATCCTAGGCTTGATAACATCACCCTCATCCCCATCATCAGTGAAATCAGCTTCTGTATTTGTCACCAGTTCTGGAAATTCCCTTACCCCTACACTGCGCAATTCCACTTCAGTATCTGGCTCCTCCTGTGCCTGCAGCCTCAAAGCATTAGTGATGTGTAAGAAATGTGGAGCATTCTGCCACGATGACTGTATTGGTCCCTCTAAACTCTGTGTAACATGTTTGATAACAGCGTAGCAGTAACTGGCTGGTGTACGATTGTCTAGGACCTTTCCTAATGCAGAAATGGCACCTAAGACCTAGAATCATTAATGCTATGGAGAGAAAAGCAAATCAACATAATTGATGCAGGTCATCCAAATAAAAAAGACTTATTGTATTCAGAAACAGAATATGAACATCTTTATAAATGTAGTGAATACTTTTGTCATTTTTTCTAAATAATTTTTACGAAGCTGTAGTCCTAAAATCGGCAAAGCATTTTTGTAACAAATATGTATATTGGTAAAAATAAATCTTTCTTTGGTGCCATTTCTGCATTTAATTGAAAGAGGTTTTTTATCATAACATTGGATGGTGCTACTGTGTTGAAAGTAAATGAATAGAATCTCTAGCTAACTATGCAAGTTTCTTGTACTTGTAGATAACTCAGTTGTTGAACTAGACATTACCTCCCTTGAATTCTGGCTCTTTTCTACCATATAAATGTTGTAAAAGTGTCTATAAAAGTCATTATCACAACTGTTATACAATGGGTCAAGTCATATATTATATTTGTTTCAGGTGGTAATGACTTTGAAGAAAAAAGTAAAAATACTGATATTGGTTTTCGTACTTAATCTTACTGTCTAATTATTCTTACATTAATAAGCTAATTATTGATACGTATCAATAGCACTTGGATCATTAATTAAATCTTAATCATTTTTTTTTCATGAAAGTGATTAAGTGTACAGTTATTAGAATTTAAACATTCTTTTATTTGGAATTTAATATAGCACATTCTCGAAAAAGGAAATTCTTATCAATTTTGGGGTTTAATTTATCAACTAGCTTATTTTATTTTTTTGAGCAGAACGCATAAACATATTCTTGTAAGTATTTCACAGTTGTTATCATGTTATAAATGGATCAGTACATATCAATGAAATTATCAAACCTTTTAACAGACAATTCAAACTTTTTTAAGTTGTTAACAAAAGCTGACCTTTATATAAGTTGTTATACAAAGATTCATTGTGTAAAGTGAATTTGGTTTGATGTCTTGTTGATATTAAGTCAAAGCTCAGATTGATGTACGATCACTGTTCAACTTTGCATAAAACAAAACAAAAGTAACTCTGAATACTCAAGTCATCATGTTTGATATTTTATTTTGTTTTAAATCTCAGATTGTTTTGTGAGAGTTGGCAATGAACAGCTCAACAAATTTTTTTAAGCTAAACAAATTATTTTGACTTAACACAATTGATATCATATTTACATACAAAGTATGTCAGACAATTTGAGATGTTTCCAAAAATCTGAATTTTCTTATTTTGCCTTGACTGTTTAATGGGGTAACTTTGTATGCCATCTGTACAATAAGAGTGAGTAGATGAAACTGATGTATGAAATGTTGTGTTTAGTGTAAATAGATATTTGACCATTGAAATGTATATTATCTTTTTAAAGGCTTTAATCATGGATTTTGTTAATAGCAGTTTATCGATTAATCATGTTGTACATTCACTGGATACTTTGGTGTTGTATGCAGTTCAAAAATGTATATATTTTAATACTGAGTATTAGTTTGGACATGTTTAAACTCACTTGTTCAGTAGCCATGACAGTTTCATTAGAAAATGATGGTACTGACTTTCAATATTTAATATTTAGACTTCTTTTATTGATTCCATCAGGGCTTAAATCTGCAATTTTATGTTTCTTTACCATTAACGTTGGCAGTAATCAATGCCATATCTGTAAAATTTTAACCTTTTTTAAAAACATGACAGAAGTAAAAATGGATTCTCATGAAGATGTATTGTGCAAATCCGATTGACCAAATGAAACAGAGTTACATGTATATTGATTTTTTTTAAAGGGGCCCCATTTGAACTATGGATAATGAATACTTAGATTTTAACCACAATGAACTAAAAGGCTTTCTTAATATCTTCTTGTTTGAGTGGCATTAAGAAGCTGGGTAAATTACAAAGACATGACGACTGAGATGGATGTTCAACTTCTGGATATATTGGTAAGCTTAATATATATATCCAGAAGTTGAAAATCCATCTCAGTCGTCATGTCTTTGTAGGCTTTCTTAATCATTTGGATATCTTTAATAGATAAGGGCTGGGTTGTCAAACTTAAATGAACACTGTCACAAAGAAAACTAGATTTTTAGCGTGACGTCATACACCACTGGTTTGGAATTAATACACTTTTGAACAACCGACCCCGTTGCTTTGGATTTGACACAAGCTGAGTAAGTTTCATTAATTTCTTTCTTTCCATAAATTTTCTATAAAGTGCAAACTTGATATCCATTTAAGTCTTTTAATATGTGTAAATCTCCTGCTAGATTTTTTTTCTTCTCTTGATAGGATTGATGAAATCGGTCGCAGATAATTATGTGACGAAAACCTTTCTAGACATTTGATTGTATAAAAAATAAATGTAATTTACTATGTACCCCTTCGGCTGGAGCTTTTGGGCCGATAGCACTGTTCGATCTTTGATGACGATGTAAATTCCAATGTTACATGACGCCTACTATGACGTCCCCATGATCAATGCCACCAAAGACTGAACAGCGTCATCGACGTATAAGACTTGAAACGAATGGTCTTCTTGTGAAGGTTAATACCAACTTTGCCAGATCAATTCTATCATTTTAAGCTGAATGTTATCGTCGTGAAATTAGACAATAACTAATTCTAGCCCAATAATAACATGTCACTTCTCAGTGAATCTGAAACACGTCATTGTGTGTTAACAGTTGTACAGGTCTAAGAATCATTACGTAATGATAATGAAGGCGTTCTAATATTTAAAATGGCCCATATAGGTATCTGTGTACCGTTTTACTTACTACTTTCTGTTCCATTGATTTTGTTTTGAATGCGGACGAGACACAATACAAAGCTCTGTAGTCCTCAGATTTAGAATACGTCTTAGATATGTTCAGTAAACTACTAAAGATTTTTTGTTGTACATAGGACTTATAACCAGTACCTCCGTATGGGTGACAATTTCTGTGCAAGGTGGGTGGAAGTTGGTATGGAAATAAATAAATCTTCGCTATATATTTAGTCACAGTTCTGTTATTAACTTTGTGCTTATTTTGGCGAATAAGTTTGTTCGATAATGCCGTACCCGCAAGACCCTTAAGTAGTTATAAGGAAGGGAACGAAATTTCAGTGTCTCTTTGACATTGTTTCCTTTAAAAATACTAATCTTGCATAGTCATTTCTCATGGACTATGTGAACTGGATAAACAAAAGTAGTCGTTTACACTTGAGGCATTCCTTTTCCCGCCAATTAAATGCCTGTCATTACTGTTTTTATATGATATTCACACGTGTTGTGAACACAACGAAGCACAGCAAATTCAATTTTAGTTTCAAACTTTTAGTGTATCTCAGCCGGCTAAGAAGATAGGGCATACAGTATTTATACGTGTTGTGAGCGCTATCAACTGATTAACTTGAAATACTCAACAACAACAACAAAACAATCCGTTTGAATAAAGGGAAAACTTCCGTTCCCAGGGAGTATTCCGTTAAATTAACGGAATGTTTGGCTAAACAAAATTAAAGGATTAGTTAATGTTAAAGTTACGAAATATACTAACTTAGCAACGGAAGGGTTTATAGCGGATACCGCATACTTTAACGGAAATATTCCGTTCGAGAAACCTTAGGTGCCATCTCAGGCAACCTGTCATTTTAACAGGGCAACAAATTAACTGGCTAGTTTCAAAATTGCAATGCTCCGTGGTTAAGCGTTGAACTACGGAGCCCCCTTTACTGTACCCGGAATAGGTTCGATCTCCCCTGTGGACCTTAGGTATAAAAAGGGAGTTTAGTTGTTGGCGGGGTGGTTTTTACGAGGTTTCTTCCCGGTGTTCCACCATACACCGGCAACGTATAGTCGTCATATAGATGACTTTATATACATGATAGTCTAAGCTCTTGTGTTCTTTTATACAGCTCGTAATATAGGCCTATACATTTGCATCATTCGTGAAATCGCATTCAAGTATGTCAACTATAATTTCCACTTAGAACAAGGGTTGATAGGCTAACATGTTTTCAATCTATAAACGGGGCAGGTGAAGTGGTCCCATGTTGGTTTCTTTTTTACATCGTAATAAAAGATAAAAAAAAACAAAAACCATGGATCTCGACATTAAACACAAGGGAATAATAGATTCCATCTGGATATTAAAAATAACCTGCGCATTTAATGTCAATAAGGTGGCTAATCATTTCATGCCATTGCGCACTCCAGAGGGGCACTCATTTTTCATTTTTTTATTACATGTTCGTCAAACAGGTTTTACAATTCAGGATAATGAAGGTAAGTGGCAAGTTGTAAATCAGAAGTGAGCAGGTTTTGTCAGGCACCGTTTATAAACTATAGGGTCTATGCACATTTATTTGTACAGCTTAACATCAATGTTGACACTAGTACGTAAGTGTTAGCATTTGTAGCACTCATGTGACACGGGTATAGGATTACGATAATTGTATGGTACATACAAATCGTACAAACATTTATACTTTGTGACAAAAGTAAAACGTAAAAAATGATGAACTAAGTCTTTAACTGTTGAATGTAGCAGCTGGCTCTATTATAATTGTACTCGAATGTTTGCCGCGTGAGTGACGATAAACATATATTTTATGTAAATGCTAAATGGTGGGTTCAGATGGCGGTGGCGATAAGATAGGCCCTATACTAGTATTTGTAACTCGTAACTTATTCGGATACACATCGGATAAACAAACTCATAATAACCATTATACACCGTTATAGTCTCCATGACCGTTAAGTCCAACATGCAGACGGTCCCAAATACGCACACAATCCATTTAATTTCATAACTAAGGTTTTTTTGTTCGTTGTGATGTTTTCTCATTCGACTCCATGTGTTCCAAGAAGTTACGCATTTCAGGTATATACGATTTGTTTTGTTTATCTGGTCGTACTCAATGGTGTTATATCTATCTGAAAATTCAGATCAGTGATTAAACACATAGGTAGATTGCCTATTAACCTGGAATCATTATGTTACTTTAATGTTTTCATGTAAAGAATATTTTCGTATCAAGCACATGTATGAGAAAATGTATTTCTTTTCGTTACAGCGTAATTTAGAAGAACAGTCTTAGATAGTAAAGTCTGTAGTATTTACATAGATAACACATGTATGTGAAAGTTATAACTTCCAAAGGTAAAGTAATTTATTAGAAACTCAAACACAAGTTTGTAATCCAAGTCAGTTGCAGTAAAAAATGCCATAATAACATTTCTTGCATCAATGTGCCTAAAATTCAATCATGTCATTTGGTTCACTTCGCCACTTTGACAATGTTCAGTTGTTTTCTCGATTGCCTCAATTAACTTATGCAATGTCAAGCCAGCCTACTTTAATCATGCAACCTTTTACATGCACCGAAGTGTATGTGTGGGTTCTCAATAAACATATGTTACCTGCGAGTGGGAAATAATCGTTCCACACATTCATCCAGATATTAACAAATCCGAATCTTTATGAGACCTTTGGCTGTCATTTCTTCGCACGGTTTGATGTCTGGTAGCGAGCCTTGGTCTTCCAGTAGATTCATCTTCTTCGTCCGAGGAAAAATTAAATATATCATCCATTTTTTGCAACCCTTTACGCGAACTCCTTTCTAATTGTGCAGGGTGGGAGTGGTTTACATTTTGATGCATCCACTGTCCAGCCTGTTTGCGACCAGATCTCATCGAATCCAAAGGACCCATGCTGCCAGTACTTATTCTCTTTTTTCTTCTGTGTCCTTCTGGTGGGTGTCCGTGGCTCGCCTGCCCAGTGTGCTCCTCAGAGAAATGGCGGGATCTTTCGAGTCTGGGATTTGACCTACCGGTACCTATAGTTTCGTCTTCACCTGGTTGCAAACTGTCATCCTCGAGCTGTTTTTCTCCAGTAGGCGGTATGTTTTCTGATTTAGTTTCGTCCGCAGTAAATTCTTTCATGACCTTTTGAAAATCGTCCGAACCTTTTGGTAGTGGACACCTCTCGACTGGAGTTCCAAGCTCAGCTGGCAGGTTGAGAATACATTGCTGAATGAAATCAGAGGCCGTTACCTCTGAGTACGATCCGGACACACTTATTATTTGAGGAGAACCTTGGTGGAGTTTATTGCTCCAGGATTGCAGAGAACTGTCTTTTGGGCTACCCTCCATTCTGGAGACGCTGGTTTTCTTCTTGATAATTTGAGGTGACGATTTCTTCCGGCTGCTTTGTCGAACACCACCATGGACGTTTCCTTTTGAAGTAGAATACATAATGCACAAAAGTTCACTAACACATATGTTGTTCACAAAACCTTGTTCTGAGTAACTGATTACCTTGTTCTGAGTAACTGATTACCTTGTTCTGGGGAACTGGTTACCTTGTTCTGAGTAACTGATTACCTTGTTCTGAGGAACTGGTTACCTTGCTCTAAGTAACTGGTTACCTTATTCTGAGGAACTGGTTATCTTGTTCTGAGTAACTGATTACCTTGTTCTGAGTAACTGGTAACCTAGTTCTGAGTAACTGATTACCTTCACTTCTTTCTTTAGAATCACAATCAACTGTGGATTGGCTGTGAAATGCTATTGCACCCGTCAAGAGCTCTTACGGTATAACCGTTGTCCACAGTTTTACTTTGACAAATTCGCTCTTAGCTGACCTTATATTGTTTATCAACACTGGCTGTTTGCCCAGACACCTCGTAAGGTTATTAAATTGTTCTGTCGTTATCTATATTTACCTTAGAGTTTCGTACGACATCATTGAGACAAGAGGTCGACTCTCCGTAAATGTTTGCCTCGTATAAGCAATGTGTCTGGTCAGATTTTTTGATTTAATGGTTACCTTTAACCATTAACTTTGAGCAGGGTCGTAAATATATAAGATTTACTGGTTGTGTACACATAGCCTACATGCCAAACTGTAACTCGATACGAAGTTCATTAACATCTAACAGGGAAGTTGTCGCTGTTAAATCGACGCCAGTCTATGTGAAAATTAAGTTGTTATGTAAATCGTGTACTCGGATAGAATTAGCACAAGTTCGTTCAGTGTCATTGCGAACACATTGTTTCCGACAACTCCATGTGTATTTAATATAGGCCTACATTAGTGTAAGAAACACAACACACACGTTTATTTCCGTTTTAGGTACATTCAAAAACGTTCTTTGAATGAACCGAATTTGATTGAACGGTTCAGGAAAACGTTTTATCTTCAGTATTGTATATACTCTGTCCTCAACTGTCCCTCAAAGTTAAAAGTCTTTGAAATAGTTGGTCCAGAGGACACCCCTAACTGTCAAACTTATACATAATTTTCATTTAAATCATCAGTATAGCCTGAAGCATATTAAGAACGCATCAAATCACAGGAATTGGTCCGGCTCCTTAATGGAAAATATTTAAAGTTGTTCGGATCCTCATGTATATATTAACCCGTGTCAATACAACAGCTACCTATACACAAAAGACCTTCTTGCTCTTTACCTACCAATAAAAAACCGATAGAAGCAACTGCGTAGACAAAGTGGTTTAACCCTGCCCTTATACAAACATTCACGGTGTTGTATTTCTTCTTTTTTAAAAAACTTTTAATAACGAACCCTGGAACTATGGGATATTAGGAACCCGATTTGTAAGGCAAGCGTACTGTGTTTAAGGTCCTCTCTTTAAAGATCTTTGCTGTCTTTCTTTGTTTCAAGTAACGCGGAGGTTGGCTCGCTTCACTAATTGAGTTGACACGCCCTGAAGTCACCTTAAGTGCAGTGTAAATTCCAACAAGCGATAACGCCAGTTCGCCATAAAGTATATATTATATACTCCATTCTAGTAAATTATCAACACAATGGCGATAATTTTTACAACGTTACTATACTCCACAAGCCTAACGGAACGATGTTGTAATGGAAGTAAAATCATATATAACGTGTTATATAAAAGCGTTTATTGCAAGTTGAAACATATTTCTTGCGTAGAGCGATTACCTTGGGGGAATTAGGATTGAAATTTGAAAAATCTGCCAATACACGCTTTTAAAATTCTCCATAATTATTGCATAACTTGGCTTCTTAATTTAGTAAATTTGATATAGGTACTGACATATTATAAAATCATAAAAGTTTATAAGTTTCTTAAGGGAATTGAATGTATCCATTCTTAAAAGCAACCCATTTAAAACTTATGACGCCATTGTACTAATAAATCCACTCACACATGCACATACAAACCTTTCGATTAAAAGTACAATATTATTTCCCAATAAAATATAAAACGTAAACTGCCTTTAAAAAAATAAAAAAAGTACAATATTATTTCCCGATAAAATATAAAAAGTGAACTGCCTTTACAAATTTTTAAAAAGTACAATATCATTCCCGATAAAATATAAAATTTAAATTTCACGACGAAAAGACACAAACAATCATATAAGCAACAGGAATACTATTAACTATGGAGCAATTATTAGTTTTTCTGGTCACAATTATGACCACCTTTATAAATCGACAAATTTATTAAAGGACAAATGAAC
Source organism: Katharina tunicata (assembly GCA_032466195.1). NCBI lineage: Eukaryota > Metazoa > Mollusca > Polyplacophora > Chitonida > Mopaliidae > Katharina > Katharina tunicata. The sequence goes on from JAVFBZ010180045.1 coordinate 47,135, forward strand.
AATAAAGGGAAATAACTCTTGACAATGTCAGTGAAATTAACCCAGACAGATAACTTTCTCAACTTATTCTAGATTTTTTTTAGTTTCGAAACAGTGTATGTAATCCATGTGTCAATAAACTATGAATTGACTTTCCGAAACAACATGTGGCGAATCCAGTGCTGTAGCAATAAGGTAGGTAAGCAAATCAAATTACGTCAAATAAATGTCAATTAATCATTCCAGCCAGGGTGAACAAACACACACACCACAGAGTATTTAACCCTACAAAGAAAATAAAACTATATTGAACAGATTGCGCATTTCTGAAATAAACAGGTTGGATTTACATATAGAATAATAAATACTTTCGGTTTAAAGGCGATTATAAAACACTGGCGTCATCAGCAAAGATTAATAAGTATGCAGCAATTCAGTTAAACTTGCCTATGAGATGTCATTAATATAAAATTAAAATAAAAGGGGACAGAAGACAGATCCTTGTGGGACACCACAAGTAATTTATTCAGGTCCGTATAGAGAATTGATCAAATTTACAAATTTAAAGCGTTAAGAGAGAGAGAAGACTTCGAGCCTCAGGCTAATTATACACTGGAAAACATAATACTTAAATTAATTTACAAAGACTATAAAAGGAACATCGCTATAACAAAATGCCATATCAACGACGCTAGTAGACTTAACTTACCCTTGGCGGGATCTAAGGAGCCAGATGACGTTGTAGTTGTGGCTGTAGTTTGAGAAGTCAGGAATGATATTTTCTCTTCGGAAACAAAACCTGGTTCTGTATGTTTTTGCTTATGGTCACCTAGAAACACGATGTTATAACAAGTATGTAAGCTTAGTAAGTCCAGCTTTGTATAACATCGATTACTGGGCAACATTTATTTGAAGTAGTTTTCACAATTTCAAGGATGTTATTCGCTGCCTTTTTTTGTTTTTGTTTTATTGGTATATGTCAATAGACTTACTTTTTCTAAGATAGTGTTATTTATTGTTTCTTTTTCTTTTATGATTTTTCAAAACAGTTTTCAGCTGCAGTGAAGTAAAGTTTTGGTCAAATCGGGCGGTGCCAATTGTAATAAGTCAGAATAAATGACAAATATCTTAAGGGTCTTTTTCGACAATAAAATAAATTCGCACCTTTTTATCCATGGTCCAGGGACATGTTTATGGTATATCGGCCTTGATATCAGATTAGTTTATCGGATTTTGCATTTGTTATTATAATGTACAGTTAGCATACTGTTGCAGAAATTCTGATGTTATAGTACATATAATATTTAAACTAGGTTGGTGGTCTATTGGTATCGTTCAGTACCTCTCACCGATAGCTGTAGTGACGATTCAATTGTGTACCTTTCTGTTTGTTTTTGGACACGCTGATACTATCCCTGATGAGTTCAAGGGTAGTTGCTTTACACCAAAAAAAAAACCGCGCTCGGTTTTCAATCTGTTTTTTTTTTCTGGATGGAGTTCCAGGTCTAAAATGGTCATACCGATATTGGGCAAAATTGGTATATCTTTACCTGAATTCTTAATCCATTAAATAATAGACGAATGCATACATGTTCAGCTCGTATGCATGTCGTTACTTACTATTTGTGTCCGTGTTTCCCCAGGCTATCAGCAGATACCATCTCTTACTAAAGTCAATAGATCCCGCTATCGGCACACGAAAAGAACAGTCAAATATCCCATCATGAAAAGAAGCACTGACAGTAGCTGGTTTATGAAAATCTGCAGTCTGTCAATGAAAATTAATTTATTGCAAAAGGTGTAAAATCGGTAAGGCTCTAATTTAGCTCCCATTAACATAACTTACTCAAGAGAACTGATTAAAACTATGGTTGTTATTATAACTGTTCAATCCAGCGGTTCCAGCCAAACGTAAAGCTTACGGCGCACTTGATATTTCAAACTTCCAAGCGTTGGTAAGCACTGGATGGTGTTAAGAAGTGGCCGCAGTGTTGCTAACGTCATTAAAAATACAAACACTTTGCCTATTCAAATGATAAATTTCATACTTGAAATTCAATATAAACTTGTGGCGTGACGTTCTCAAAGAATATTGAAATAGAATACCAGGTTTCCTGACCTTTTTGTTTGTTTGTTTGCTAATTAATTGGGGTGTAGCCGTACTTTAGGTTAACTCTGACGGCGTGCCAGTTCAATGGATGAAAGAAACAATCCTAGCACCATAGCAACACAAAATACAACACAGGACGAAAAACATGACAGCACTACAATTCGGCTTCCTGCATGGTGCCATCAGAGAGCACTAGGACACACGAAGCTCACGTCCAAACACTCGCTTCATGACACTTAGTTTTAAGTATGTTATAGATTATAGGATCATTAAAGTCACATACGCACCCAAAATTTTTATTTTTCAACTAATTCCGTTTGCCTTGATTTTTACAAGATTTGATGTGTGTTCAAAAATTAATACAGTCACGTTAAAATAATAATTATCCATTCGGTACAAAGCTTGTACAGACCATGAGAAATTTAGCAGTTATTCGAGTTAAACGGAAAGAGGGCTGGTCTTAATTTGCTCACAAAGACTGTGATCCAGCCGCGGTGAATGACCTTGTTTGTAACGAGCCAACATTTTGAACCTTGTAAGGGGTGTGGCTAACACGGTTTACTCGTAGTGACGTCGGTACATCAAAGAGTCTCTGAGATGTGACAGCAGATTGACACATTTCCAATTAAAATTTCTGGCAGAATTTTCAGATTTTTATCACTTTTACCAGGCTTTTAAACTACCTTTACCTTCAAATCTCGGGGTATAATTAACGGAATACTTCTAACTTTTACTATTTGATAAAAATATATATAATTCATGTGATTCTGTGAAAACCAAAAAATACAGAATATTTGGGTGCGTATGTGACTTTAAGAATCCATTTGGTGTTGTCAAAAACCTGACACCAACGTTTAATCCTTGGCACTTACTGAGTCTAGTCTCTCATTTGCTTTCCGTGTATCTTCATTATATGAAGAATATGTTTTTATTCGGTTTTGGGACGACACGCATTCTATAACACTGTCACCACCCTGAAATGTATTAAAACATTCTCAGTTAACAAATAAGTGAATAAGTATCGTTAAGAGACCGGTATAGGAAACAGCCTTATGTGATTTCGGGAATTTAAACAATTGATGTTTTAAAATAAAGAGACACGATATATGCAATCCAACTTCAGGTCTATTTTAACGCATAGTTATAAAGTCAATTAGATGACGTTGCGTCAAAATGAAATTGACGTCACGTCAAAGTAGAAATTCTTTGTTACGTAACGCCATCAAAATGGCCGTTCAATAAACAGAGCTTCGAAAAACCGACCCCATGTCAAGACCGTTATGGTTATATTCTTGACCATGTACCTAAGGTCACATAATTTAACAGAATTTCTCATTTGTTCTCATCCATAAACCATTTATCTACATTTATTTAAATTATCTAAATTTGTCTACAGAATAATTAACTTCATTTATTGGACTCACCATGAGTTTGTCTTCTGAAAATCCGAGCGCAATCCATTTGTTGTCTCCTTCTCCAACAACTACTGAGAATGTAAACTGGATGTCATCAGACTGTTCCCATCTCACTAGTTTTCTGCATTTGTTGCCAATACAATGACCCAGACAGTTTCGTAAATTAGCGCACGTTTGGTTAAGATAAGAAATCTGGGAGGAAAAATTTCTCATTTATTAGTAGATTTATTTTAATTTAACCAACTTGGATCAGTGGATTGAAGGTTGAAGATTGAAGGTACCGGTTCAAGATTGTTTGACGACCATGGATATGTTAGGGAAGTTTCCATTGTGAATGAGTGAGTGTGTGAGAGAGGGAGGGAATGCATGAATGGGATTTTAAGCAGAAGTTAAGGATATTTCACTTATATAGCTTCCTGTTGCCCCTTACCTCAGAAAGCTCTTGTTAACCAACAACGAAAGAAAAACATGAAGATAAGGAGATACAGAACAAACAAAAAATTGTAATAAAAACATTGAAATAAAATACTATTTGTTTTAATATTTTTGTTGTTGTTAAATTTAAAGTATGTTTTACTATATTTCATGTGTGTATTCTAACTCGACAAGAAAATATCAATTATAACATAAGATTTTACCTGTCTTGGACATGACCATGGTGATTGAACCGGGGATGACCCATTTTGTGTGGAACTTCTATCAACGATGACCGCTGAGCGCACTTTAACCCAAAAAGTTGCAAAATCTTGAACAAATGTTACACTGAAAAAATATTATTGAATAAGTCAAAAGAATCAAATATCGAGTAGGGTAAACCTTACCTCAGTTATAGGATCATATGGCGATAGGGAGGTCTCGTAAAGGACATGTATAGTTGTCTTATTTAAGCGACACTTAAAAGCTGGGGACATAACAAAACATAACTTTGAAGGATTTTCAACTTCTGGGTATATTGATAAGCGACGTTTTGACCAAGTTGCTAAGACCGTTTGCAAGCAATATGAGTTGTCATTGATTGAAAACGATCGTTTCAACTATGCCGAAACGTCGCTTATCAATGTTTGAACTGAAATTGACTAAATGTTACAACATAAATTTCAATAACTTAGAAGTTGGTGTACTCATAAATATAAGAAAAAACTTTATGGATTCCAACTTCTTCATTTATTAATGCAACGTTTCAATGTCTATTCTGACAGCAATGCTTGAGAACGATGGCAGAATAGACATTGAAACGTTGCGTTAATAAATGAAGAAGTTGGAATCCATAAAGTGTTTTCTTATTATTTATAAATTTCATAAAGAAGCTTTTATTGACGAAATCTGTCCAAACGTTTTCGTCAACAAAATGATTACTAAGTGCATCTTGGTTTACCAAATGTATCGTTTTTTTTATCAACAGCATCGTGTACGCTTTGTGTTTTGATAGGATAACATGCCATCAAGTAATGTTTTTGCAATGACAAAAGTATGCGGTGTCGAAATGAACTTACGCCATGACTATGTCACCAATAGGTTCCTCAGGTGCCGTCCATTCAAAGCGCATGGAAGATTTCAAAGATGTGTCGTCCTGGGTTATAGCCTTTTTATCAGAAAGGAGAACTTTAGTAAATTACTATACAAAATCAACAAGAACAAGGAAAACTAACAGGACACGCCAATTTAACATTATATAACATAATAATTTTTACTTAAAACAAGGTGTTCATTGTGTTCTCCACACAAAACAACATAAAGGAAAGGTTGGTGTGTTGAGTTTAGCCTGAGACTTTCTGTTAACTGAGGGAGTTTTGTTTCTAAGAAACCATCTGTATGACCCGTTCCGTGTGACGTACTGATGTATTGGAATGTGTTTTATTAAAATTAATATTAGTGTTTTTACGTTATTATTGAGATGAAAGAATAGATAACTAATTTTGTGGTTTGTCATATATTAGACAAACGAATTAAGTAAGCAGCTAATCTTAGCAGAGCTGTATCCCGTGAACTCGCCGATATTAATGTATATAATTGTTATATTCCTACACACCTAGTCATCGTTTATATGTATGTTTATTTCTTTTATGTATAATTGTTTATTGTATATATATATTGAGTCATTGTTTTTAAGTATGTTGTATATAGTGTTTCCACTGACCTGTAACTGGAGTAAATCAGTTGGTCTTTTACGAATAAGTAAATAAATAAATAAAAGTAGCAAGAGAAGGAAACGTATAATGCAATACAAACTCAGCTTACCTGTGCAGGTGTTCCACAATTCTCCACAGCGTGTGACCCAGGCGGAGTGCTGAACGAACCAATTGGCACTGAATAATTTCTCTCAGTTCGTCTGGCTTGTAGGAGGAAACCTTTGAATGGCTCTCCACATTCGGACTGTATGGTAACTGCCAAAGATAATGCGTAACTAAATATAAGAAATATACATGTGACCATTATTGACATCGAATGGCATACTAAAATAGACTAGTACCTTTTTCGACTTTGAGAAGAATATACCAGCACAAATGAATTGACTAGCCATGTGTTATGTTGTCGTTGTACTGTTTCCACAAAAACAAAAGTGCACTGGATGATAAATCGTCTGACTGTTTCTACCAACTGATTTAGAATTAAACAGAGAGGAAATGTTGTCACAGGTCTGATTTAATTTGAAGTCAGTAAATGGTAAAAAACGCCATAAATCGTGAAGCAGTTCCACTTAATCAGCATTAAAACTACTAGCAAACTGCCCGCAGTGATAATATTTTTTAAGGCGTATAACAAGATGGCTGGTCAATACCCTGGAGTCAAAGACTCGAAGGACATATAATAATTTGAATCTATTTTATAATGATTGAAAAGCCATTTGTCGTTAAAAGCACAATGCTGTGGAGCCGAAATTGAATTCAGGCTGTGACGGTTCTGTCTAAATATATAAAACAAGTTTGTTAATGATTTCAAAAACACCATAAATACCATTAATATACGCATTGAACTTAACAGTAATATCCCATCTTGTATGAACTTAATATAAATATGCCCATTAAACTTACCATTAATATCCCCTTGAACTTACCATTAATATGCCCCTTGAACTCACCATTAATACACCCATTAAACTTAATAGTAATATCCCCTCTTGCATGAACTTGACATTAATATAACCCTTGAACTTACCATTAACAAACCCCCTGAGCTTACCATTAATATACCCCTTGAGCTTAACGGTAATATCCTCTCTTGCATGAACTTAACATAAATATGCCCATTGAACTTACCATTAATATACTCCTTGGACTTACCATTAATACCCCTTGAACTTACCTGTAATGTATCCCTCGAACTTACCATTAATACACCCCTTGAACTTACCATTAATATACCCCTTGAACTCACCATTAATATACCCCTCGAACTTACCATTAATGTGCTCGTTGAACTTACCAGTAATACCCCCCTTGCATGAACTTCATTAATAAGCCTCTTGAACCTACCATTAATATGCTCTCCAGGACCATACTCAGTGGCAGAAACGTTGACAGAAAAGATTGTTTCTCTTGTCTGTGGTTGATATGCCTCATGTATGGGCGTCATGTGTTCACATGTTTTATACGAGGCCCCTGCAGATAAGGCGTTGACGTGATGCCCACTCCAGAGCATTACGAACAGGGAGGAGGTCATCAAGCTAAGCATTATACTGATACTCTGCAAAATAAGACAAAGAAAATACCAAACACTGGTCCACTGCTAAAAAGGCGTTACATTTTAAACGGCTACATATCCAAAACGTTCTTAGATCGCTTCCTGTAACTTATTGTTGAGGCAAGTTTTTTTGGTGAGGAATCGCACCATACGTCAAACATGTTAAAAATAAAAAGGCGTTGGAATGTGATTGAAGGCACCATTAAGGATGAGAAACATCTCTTTAAGTTTTCAATAATACAGACATAAACAATATATAAAAAAATTAAAGTAACTCCGAATATTGAAGTCATCATATGGGAGTTCAATATTCGGAGTTACTTTTATTTTATTTTATGGTAAATTGATCTGTGGACGTACTTCATTAAAAAATATATGCTAGTCAACTATTTCCTTACCTCCAGAACTTTTTGTAGCCTAAATCTTATTCTTCACACACAATTTTCAGTTCTACTTACGTTTTCCCAAAATGAATGGTGTGCCTGGCACTTACATAGGGTACGAAGGTGCCTCGTGCGGTGGATAACATCGTTAACTTATATCAAGTGGGGGAATTTTATATAAAATAATGCAATAGAATGCAACAGCAATTTCTGATTTAGGCGGTATCTGCTTACATGTATTGGCGTGCATGCGGTGTCTTCTTTCTGTGAAATTAAATTTCTCTACCGTATATTTAAGTGTCAAGATTTTTGGCGTTCTCGTGCCTTCTGATGTAAAACAAGATGAAATTAATCAACCTTCTCTAATGTGTTATTGTGTCAGTAAGGAACATATAGTAGAGCTTTGCGTAAATACACGAAATGCGTACATTTTTCATGTCAATCGTTGATGACGGTTTGAAAGACCCTTTGACGCATTTGAATTAAAGTCACTTAGCGCGAGATTGTAATAAGCTTGAAAAGAAGGATCAAATGATTTTAAGATCTTGTTTCAGAAGAACTAAGAAATAAGTGCAGTCAGTATTTCATTTGAATAGGATACCCGTTGCTTTTTCAGACGGTAGTTAAAGGCGAAATTCTAAACTTTTTAGGAGATTTTTAACGCGGTTAAATAGCCCGAGAGAGCTGATATGCTGGGCTATGGTATGAACTTTTTATCTTCAGTTCTACTTGATCAATGTGATTTTATTTGATAAGGTAAACCACCAATTTGGCAACAGGAACGCATAGTCCATCCGTCATAGAACAGCACATTCATAGCCATATTGATATAGATTACTGCCCAGTGATTTGAGCCGTTCTTGCTCAATCTGTTTTTGTTTTTAAGTCACTGGTTTATATTTGATAAAATAGTAAAAATATTAAAACTTACATCTATTTGTTATAAGAATAGGCCGGCCGACTATAACAGGGGTGGAAATGACAACAGACATCTCTTTAGAAGTAATACAATTAGTGGAAAGACGCATGTTCATTGCGCGGTTGGTTGGCGGGACCTTCATCTGCCCTGGTACTCTCTGATCTAAGGGGAATCAGGAAGCCGATTTGTTGGGGTGTCCTATTATTCGATTTGAAATTCTAAGCTGGTGTCTTGCCAATGTCGTATATGGTGGTTTCTTTCACCCATGCATATGGCTCGTATACGTCCTCGTATGAGTGAAATAACCTTAAAATAGGCTGGTTTCTTTCACCCATGCATATGGCTCGCATACGTCCTCGTATGAGTGAAATAACCTTAAGTTAATCCCCACTCAGACATACAAGTTGTTTTATAGGGGTGTTTTCATACAGTGCCATTGGATAAAAATCTTTTAAATAATTATATATAAAATCTGGTAAACCTTATATTGTGTTCAGTTAATGGTTATTACATGATGCCAAAAATTACTCATATAAAAAACTCCTCATCAAAACAATCACATTGATACGTTCAACTGTGACTTTGGCTGCTATGAAATACATCACAGGCCATATAGAGGGTCTCAACGTATTGTTTGAAGGCTGTGTCAATCAAAAACATGACTAAGATGTACATTGATAAGCACATATTTGCTTATCAATATACCCAGAAGTTGAAAATCCATTCATTCTTGTGTTATGTACCCAGCTTCTAAATGCCGCTTGAACAAGATGTGTCAATCAGTTTAATTCTCTATAGTATCCAATCTCTTTAATGGCTGTCTGGGGTAATCTCTCTAAGATATGTAAAAGTGTGTTTGACTTTAGGCTTTCCTATGAACTTAAATGAACGCCGAAGAGGAATTCAGCACGATAGGGTTAATTTCAGATTGGAAGCCGTAAAGAAGTAAAGGTTTCGATCGATAAACAGCCCAAGGAAATACCTGCGTTCTCCTTGGTGCATGGGATTTAATGTTTACAATTTAGACTTTTGCCACCAATTTTCTGTGCAGGATTAACACAACATACCAAGGCGAGGAATAAAAGGTTTGTTTGTCTTTAGTTTCGAGGTTCAGTGGCATAAGCTTGATGTGCGCTTTACTAAACAATTGCTCCAGCAATCGTCAGACACAGTTAAATAGTTCTGCAGGTAGAAGACAAACGGGACATGTGTTGATGATATAAGCACAAGTCATTTTATGCAACAAAATATCTGCCACACTAAATTCAAATTCCATTACTCATCTGTGTCGTGACATATTGATTACGACATGTGTTTTAGAAACAATTGCGTTGCGTAAAGTATTTGCTAGGTAAAGGTGGGCTTAGGCATCTACTTTGGGTGGAAATAAATAAAACTTCATCAGAGGAAACAAAACGTAGAAAATATTTATTTAGTTTATGCTTCAATGAAGCTGTAGTACTTTTAAAGTTGAGACTACTTCTTATTTGATCAAGCGCCACGATACCAACATTAAAAGAAATTAAAGCTGTCCAGGTCAACCACCGAATAATTTGAGTTTAGTGCAATGGTATTTAATGTTATTTGAGCCAATACCAATTTTAATCAAATCGTGTCCTGTCAAAATAAACTATTCATCGAGTCGTTCTTAAAAGTAAATGTGTGCATTTTTGGCTTGAGTTACACATAATTATCATCTACTTGACTTTTTTAAGTGACAAAGAAAACCATTACTGGAGGCCATTGTCAATACATGCACAAAAAACACTCAGAGAAAAAACAAAACAACAACAACAAACAAAGAAAAAAACAAAAAACAAGACACACACATTAGAACGAAATGGTGTTTTTTTCCCCATTTTATTCAATTCACGTGACAAAAGTTATGCAAGTTAAATCATACGTGAATGTAAAAGATTATCAAATAAATAAAAATCGCAAAATGTTTCACAGTGCTTCATGTTAAATTGTTTATATGTTGAAGATCTAAATATCACATACCAATTGAATTTACTTTATAGTGTGGGAATAGTTATAACATGACATTAAAATAAAACTACAGCCATGCACTATTTCTCCATTTGTCCTCCGGCAAATTGTACAAAGAAATTCTATAATCAAGAAGACGCTTGCGCATATCACATATTTAAATTCGTTATGTCCGTATGAAGTGAATAGCACAGGCCAATCCTATGTAAACTGCTATCCCAACCGTTCTAACATCTGAAAGAAAACAAAATCTTAAATTTATCCAAAGAAACTACAGGTGTGTTGCATATTTGTTCGCCAAGAATACATGCCACCAAGATGGTGGATTCTCATATTCAAAATAAGGGTTTTCCAAATTTATAAATTATCATAACTTGGACGACATCTTTATAATAAATCAAAAAACTAATTTTGTTTCAACTGGATTGTACTGTCAACATATATACCAACGTTGTGGCATTAATCTAATGCCTTCAGCAGGGTATGGGTACATCAGCAAAATAGACACATATATTTAACATCTTTATGTATTTCTTACAGCTTTCTAAGTCATATATGACCCTACTAGGTGGATGGACGTTTTCTAACAATCTTATTGTATAATGTTTTACTGTACGTCAAACCTTTGATGTAATGTAGATAGAAATGGGTTTCACTGTAATTTTCACCTACCCTCGTGAAAACGACTGGCCAATGAGCGCGGTGTGGTTGTCTGGCCTTCCGGTTTCTGAGCGGTTGTCTTGGTAACGACTGTTTCTTTCCAAAATTGGAATGGTGTTTGTGAAATGATTGGATCCACGTGACTAGGTTCTCGGGCATCACCTTAAACGGACAAACAACATATTCTACAGTATACAATAATGAACTATCCTCACAAGCGTATTAGTCAAATAGCTAAAAGAACAGTGCAAATGTCAAATGATCAATGGGAAATGTTCGAACTTACTATCGTTAACAGTCCTTCCTCGTGAAATGATAATATACAAGTTTTTGGACAGGTCGAGTGTGGTTTGACCGTCGGTGACTATATATGGACGTCTGAATAAACACCGGAATATCTCGTTCTCCAGTGACACATTTGTTTTTGTTATTACTTCGGTTTGCTGAAATGAAGAGTACACTCTTGCTGTACTACGGATAACACTGTTATTAATTATAATGAAACTGATTTAAGTCAATTTACTGAGTAAACTGTTCAAACATAGCACTGTTTCTAGGCATTTGTATAAACGGTCCATTGATTCACTTCGTTGACGGACCTTGTATGTAATGACTAGGCATTTTGAATATAGCTGTAAACGTCATAGCGAGGCTGCTGACGCTTGTTCTGATTAATCGACATATGAAGAAATTTAAATTCTTTCACGTGACTTGATTCTCGTGTTGCATTGGTTATTTCGACCTAATTTTATGCTAAATAGTTCTATTTTATTTTTTCATATTCTTTGCTGTTACCTGCTCTATGCCGATTTTTTATTGGCGCGGAATGCACTTGATGTCCTATAGGATACCTTCAACTTATTAGTATTGCCTGCATCAGTAACTATACCGCTAATGAACTAACAAATGGCCTGTCATTACACAAAAGCCGATAATCTGAGGGGACGGAAGGTACCGGAGATAGGCGATGTTGAACAGGACTGTGTTTCTAAACTGAAGCACTATTAACCAAGGCAAGAATACAATCTAGACTAAATCTTCCGAAATATATTACGATAAAACCTTTAAAATCCGCAAACAGATAGACTTATAACGTAATACATGTGACAAACATTTCGTAGAACACCAAGATACCTATATATGCCCTGCTAGCCAGAGATCCCAGTTCGAATCCCAGTGGGGGCAAACAAAATATATATTTCTCTACATTTATAAATAAATACATATGACAACAAAACGTTTATGTATAACAACATTGTTCAGTCCGAATTCTGAAGAAAAAGTAGCTTTCAATCTTCTGTAATTTGATATATGCGTCCCCGGGTCATTTATTGTTGTAAAATCTTGTTTGTGGGAATGACTTACATTCTGAAGTCTTGAATAACTGTCGTTTGTTATTCCACTGAGAGCTGCGTACACCTTAGTTTCGTTCTCGTAAGAAGTGCATTCGATCATACTGTAGTTCATCTAAAAAGAAGAGTACATTTTAAACTACCACTCTTGTGAGAGAGTAACTCGCATCGCAAGCTAAAATATGCTTACCTATTGCCTATTTCAAACAGAGCATAAATATGTAACAAGTTATAAAGAAATAAATAAGTCGCAGTTTATGTGAAGTGTTAAGCTAACTGGATTTTAACCTTTTAAGTCAGTAAAATAGATTTGCAGTTATGTTAAATCCGTTGAAGCAAATAATGTTTTAGAAACACTGGTAAAGACTTTATTACAACCTTTTCTTGATCGCTCATCTGTTTATTTGTTTATTATACTTCATTTACTGCAAACACGTGTGCAATTACAGTGACAATAATTGTTCTTTTCGGCAATAATCAAAATCTGCAGAAAAATAATATTTTTACAGCCTGCTTATCTTCTGAAAAGCCGATGCTGATCCATTGGTTATCTCCCTTGTCCACCACGACAGAAACGTCAAACAACAACTCGTTTGCTTCCGGTACCGTCTTCCATGTTACAGAAGCGTCACAAAAGAAGACGTTACAGTTTGCAAAACAGTTTTTGTCAGAACCACAGTCAGAATCTCGAACCGAAGGCTAAAAATAATCAACGGATAATATATATCAAACAGGTGATCGTCTCTTAAACCCTTTTTTAAAACTTTGAATCAAATAAATTCGCCATTATCGATAAAAGGTACACTTCAGCTGAGGAAAAATAAAAACAGTTAACTGTTTAGGCCTATGTGAATCTTACATTTAAAATGACTGAGAGCAATTATAATTACAACCTTTTTTTGTTTGTAGTTTCAACGAAATGTTGCTTGTGAGGTTTATATTAACCTCTTTTGGCCAATATGTTTTTTAACGTTTCAATAAGTCATACAAACCTTGTCGAAAACAGAACAGTCGTATGTTGCAGTTGGATAATTCTTATCGTCGGTAATACTATCTGAAGCCATACTTCTATCCGCAATAACTGGGGATAATATCTTCACCCAAAACGTATTGATGTTTTGAACAATTGTTGCTCTGGAATATAAAATGTTCATTAAAATCGCATTATTACCACACTTAAAAGGATTTTAAAGAGCCTGTCTGGCACGTAAGATTCCCGAAGCATAAGTTAAAAATAGTGTATAGGCCTTAAAAGGCGATTGATTTAGGACCTAGAGTCACCACACCTGCCCAAGATCGGTACATCCGAGTAACCCACCTACGTGACCGCCATGGTACCGCCCGGGACACAGCACAAGAACAGTTTGGAGCCCGAAGAGTATCCGATCAGACAATCAGGAACCGTCTCCGAGAAGTAGGAATACGTGCCAAACGTCCAAAAGTTGCCCCCTCCTTGACACGACTACATCGACGTCGACAAGTGAGATGGTGTACCACG